>JBBUKS010467363.1:0-17944 GCA_038050645.1 Hedychium gardnerianum
AGGGGAAATTTCAAATCTGAGAGGGGAACTCAATTGGGTGCCATCCAAGGGCCTCAAGAAGACTTTGGAGAGAAGATTAAAGGGAATTTCGATGCTCAACGCCCTGAATTTGGATCGAAGATGAACTGGAGACAAGCCACTATATCGAGACTAAGCTTTTCTTTCTCCTTTCTAAATTATCTTGATTGCAACTTGTATTTCTAATGTTTTCTGGTTGTAACTCCAATTTCATGGAGTAGACTCATGATTCTAGGATTAGGGAGTAGCCTTATTGATTTGTAGACATTACTTGTTTAATCTATTGAGTTTGAATTGTTCTTGTTTAATGATATAAGTGTTTGTGTTCCGGATCTACTGACTTAACACAATCTTGATGCCAAAAGCACAAAATTCGTATCCCACAAGGATTTGGGAAAGGACTGAAAGGAGAACCCAATCTTCTGACTTGTAGAACCCCAAGATGTGGAGAGTCACCTACGAAAGTAGCTCGGTATGCCACAAGGAGTAATAGATTATCTTAGATCTTAATCGATTGGTTCCAATTCATTGCTTCACAGTAAGAGAAGACATCTCGGGGGTTGTGAGATTATATGACAGGGATCTCCTTAGGAAAGCAACTCCTCAACTCTGTCGCTTTGAGAGTAGACGATTAATTGGAACGAAAATGACGATGTAGTTTCAAAAGTTCACATTAAATACATAAGATAGTCTACCTACATAAATCACCATTGAGGATAGGAAATCAAGCATAGATTTAGTGTTTATGATTATTTAGGTGAAACTGAAGTCCTAGAATCGCTTTTCCCACTAATCTCTCTCAGATCACTCTAGCTCAATTCTCATTCTTTCCTCCCTTAATTCTCTATTTTCTTTTCTTGATCTTTTATTCTTGAACAAACCAAACCACAATTAGTCTAGACAATTGCATTTGCTTTGTATACTAGTACTTGACCACCATTTCTTGTGGATTTGATCTTTTTATTAATTGATGACATTTCGTGCGTTTGCAGATTGGCGCACATCAAGTTTTTGGCACCATTGCCGGGGAATGGTTTTGGTTGATATTAGTGAATAGAAAATTGATTGGATTAGACTATTTTTCTTTATTGTTTTATATTTGCATTTGTTTTCACATTTCTTAGCATTGTTTCTTTTCCTTTTTTAGGGATTTCTCAAATTTGAAGTACATTGAAAATCAAGTATACGTGATGAGGATGGTCGACAAGGCTAGGCTTCTCAAGGACTATGCAACACCTTTTTCTCATTCTTTGAGATCTTGTATTGTTAGACCCAATTGAAGCTAGAAATTTTGAACTTAATCAAGATTTGATTCTTATTATTCAACAACAGCAATTCAGGGGCACACTATTAGAAAATCCATACTGACATTTGAACCGATTTCTAACATGTTATAATATGGTAAAATGGGATGGAGTTTCTGAGGATGCAATCAAATTAATAGGGTTTGGTTTCTCTCTAACTAGCAAGGCAAGTGATTGGTTGTACTCACTTCCATCAAGGAGTATCACAACTTGGGGAGAGATGGAAAAGTGCTTCCTTAATAAATATTTTTCATTAACCAAAAATAGCAAAATTGAGAAGCAAAATCATAGAATTTAATTAGTCGGAAGGTGAATCACTGTTCACCTATTCTACATGGGGATATCCAATGCAGTAAGGACTTTACTAGATATGACAGCAGGAGATTCTTTAATGAAAAAAATATGGAAAAAGCTTATGTGCTTATTGAGGACGTAACATCAAATTTTAATTTATTAGGAGAAGATGTAAGAGAAAGACCCTCTAAGAATGATGAGGATGATATTGACACTACAAAAAAATGTGCAATCGTGCCCAAATTGAACCATGAAGGTAATTTGGATGAAATAATGAGAAATGTTGAGGTTATGAACCGGAGCATTAATGAGATAAAGGAAAGAGTAGAGAAGCTAGTGTCCAAGGGGAACAAGTTTCCATTGGAATGCTCAAATGAATTCCTCATCCCATCCAAGGTAACATTTAACAAGGCAAATGAAGAAAAAGATAGGATTGAGGAAGTTGGAAAAAAAACTTTCTAATGAGGAACCATCATTGAATATGATGCTACAAGGTCCAAGATATACCAAGTTCCTAAAAGATGCATGTTCTTTGAAAAGAAAATTGGAAGAACAGGACATTGTAGTGTTGACTAAAGGGTGCAACACTCTAATATAAAAGGGGATACTTCCTAAATTAAATGATACTAGGAATTTTTTCATACCTTGTACTATTGGTAACATCAGCATTGATGGAGCAATTTGTGATCTAGGATCTAGTGTGAGTCTTATGTCACATACATTATGTAGAAGAATTTAACTTAATGAGCTAAAACACATGAATGTAACTTTACAGTTTGTAGATCATTCGATCCAACATCTTATGAGAATAGTTGAGGACGTACCTATTAAGATCAAAAATTATATTGTACTAGTAGTTTTATAGTGCTGGACATGGATGAAGACATGCAAATCTCCATCATACTAGGGAGACCATTTCTAGCAACAGTCGGGGATGTAATTGACGTCAAAAACCATCATCTCTCATTGATGATAGGTGGAGAGAAAGTTGAATTTGATTTGTCTAAGGATATTAAATTACCATCAGAAGTGGACACTTATTGCAGCATCAAAGTGTTACACAGAATTGTCCAAGAAGAAATAAAAAGTGGGGGTATTGAATGAGGAAGTATATAGAGATGAGGGATTTCTTAATTCCTCATAATGGATTGATAAAAATCTAGACTTATTTATGGTTGAAGGGAGTTTTCAAAATTTTGAGCCAGAGTAAAATTGAGAAATGAAGGTAAAAGCTCCTCTTGTTGAATTTAAGCAACTCCCTTCAAATATTAGGTATGAATTTCTCGAACCAAGTTTCACATACCCAATAATTGTAAATGCTAATTTGAATGAGTTAGAAATCCAAAAGTACTTGGGAAACTCAGAGTGCATAGAAAAGTCCTGGGATATACTATCAAAGATATAAAGGGCATTAATTTATCTTTGTACATGCATAGGATTTTGCTTGAAAATGATTACAAATCTTTAGTAGAACATCAAAGGAGGTTAAACCCAAATATGAAAGAGGTAGTCTGGAAGGAGTTATTGAAATTGTTGGATGCAGGAGTTATCTACACAATTTTGAATACTGAATGGGTAAGCCCGATTCATGTTGTCCCGAAGAAAGGAGGAATGATGATAGTGAAGAATGAGAATAACGAGTTAATTCCCATGAGGATAGTTATAGGGTGGTGAATGTGAATTGATTATAGAAAATTAGAAAAGGAAACAAGAAAAGATCATTTCCCCATACCTTTCATTGATCAAATGTTGGAGCGAATGACCAAGCATTCACACTATTGCTATTTGGATGGATATTCTGGGTTCTATAAAATCCAATTCATCCGAGTGATCAAGAAAAGACTACATTCACTTGTCCCCTTACCTTTCATTGATCATATGGTACTTTTACTTACAGGAGAATGCCCTTTGAACTTTGTAATGCCCCAATCACTTTCCAAAGATGCATGATGACTATTTTCTCTAATTTTATTGAAAACATAATGGAGGTTTTTATGGACAATTTTTCTATTTACATCACCAATTTCGATTCTTGCTTAGCAAATCTTTCTAAAGTCTTGCAAATATGTGAAGATGTCAACTTGATTTTAAATTGGGAGAAGTATCATTTTATGGTCAGAGAAGGGATAGTTTTGGGACATATGATTTCTGAAAGGGGCATTGAAGTTGATAAAACAAAAATTGAAGTCATCGAGAGGTTACCTCCTTCAATAAATGTGAAGGGAGTCAGGAGTTTCCTTGGGCATGCTAGGTTCTATCGTTCGTTCATCAAAGACTTTTCAAAAATCTCCAAACCTTTGACTAATCTACTTTTGAAAGATTTTGATTTTAATTTTGATTTAGAATGTTTGGAAGCTTTTCACCAGATAAAGAAAGCTTTGGTGACAATTGTTACGCTACCGCAAGTGTACGATTACGTCGTCAATAATACAAAAGATATCAATCCAACAGGGATTGTGGATTAATGCACTAGTGAGTTTGTGAAGCAACTAGCTAGACTAATCGAGTTATGCGAAAGCTTGTAAACTTAAGTGAGTGAGAGAGAGAGTGTGTGTAGGAGAACAAGGTTCAAGAAGAGAGGAAAGAGAGTTATGAAGGTTGGTTTAGGAAGCGATTCTAGGTTTTCGATTTCACTATGATGCTAGATAATGTCCCTATAACATGTTCATCTTCTAATTCTCCATACTGCTCCTATGTAGCTAGGGTTAGTTCCTATGTCGAAGTCTTATAACTCTAAAAAGTGGGTAAGTGTCGATGCCCTTTGTCACTAAGGATAGAATAGTTCGATTAAATGAGAATCATTTGTCACTAAGGATCTTCCGATTATCCAGTCTAGTAGTAACCTTGACATAGAAGCAAACACCCTAAATCTACATGCATCATTCACATACACATTTCGTCAAACATATACAAGACACAACACATAGCATAAGAGGTAACATTTCATAGAAATAGAAAATTGACATATTCATAGTTCATACATCATCAATCACATCATAGATACTCCCTAAGCCTAGAATGCGAGAGATCTACTCTATAAACAGGAAGAGAAAGCAGGAAAACAAGTAAAGAAACATTCTAGCCTTAATCTAGAGAGAAGAGGAAAGAAATGCTTAGTCGGTTGTCGCCTTTGCCTTCGGGAGTGCCCTCTTTGTTCGGATGATGGATGGATCGGAGAAAGCTGCCTTGGATTCCCGATGAAATCTTTGAAAATGAAGTGGTGATGGACCTTTTGTTTTTCCTAGAAGGGAAGAACCCCCCCCCCCCTTGAGAAAGGGGTAAAATCTGCTTTTATTGGCAGGGGTACGACCCCTGCTTTTCTGGCACACGGTCGTGCTTGAGAGGTACGACCTGAAGTTGAGGCTGACTGGTCTGGAGGCACGATCTAGTGTTGAGGAGGCTTTAATGGCTAGACACGGCGGTGTCTGAGACACACGGCGGTGTCTGAGAAATACGACCATGGCTAGGGTTTTCCCAAGAATAGCATACGGTCATGTTTGGGGTTTCATCAGAAGTGTCACACGATCATGTCTGAGACACACAGTCGTGGCTAAAGTTCTCTCTATTGTTGAGGCACGATCGTTCCTATGGGGCACGACCAGTGCCTTGGTTGTGCCTGGGAGGCACTACCAAATATCTTGGCCCTGGCTGCTTTGCTTTCTCCTTTCCATTTAAGCTCTGTTTTGCTCCGAAACGCATCTTATCAATGAAAAAAAAACAGATCTCTGAATATTATGGAGTAAAAAATATGATAAAATAATAAAATGAGATGCGATAATGTAGATCATATCAATAAAATGTAAGTAGATGTACAATATGAAGTGTCTAAAAACATATATAATCTACGCACATCAAAAAGTATGACTCGGTCGAAGATATTTCTACCAAATTATCTTCACCCATGACTTCCTAGACCTCACATTTTTAAAGTGGTCATAAGCCCTCTTTACACCCCCTTTCTTTGATTGAACCATGCAGTTAGGGTTTGCTCTACAACCTCTGGGCTACATACAACTGCCAGGATAGTATTTATAATGTGCAACACCTTTTTAATTAGTGGGGAATCCATGTGTTTGACTTGCCACTCTCATATCCCCACTCTCTGTAATTATGTGTAGTATACCCATTGTATCCATAATGAGTCCTTCTTGTTCTGTATACGTCATAAAACCTTTTCCAATAACATCAGGTTTCATGCTCTTAAGTCTCTCAAGCCAAGATCACCTTCTTTCTTCGGCCAATACATTGTTTGTTAAGCAATCAGCTCCCAGCCGACTCCATTTGGACTTGTCTGCCAAGTAATCAGCTCCAAGCCGACTCCACTTGGACTTATCTCACTTAGTTATCAACTAGGACTTTCTTGTTTGATTCATAACCAAGACTTAGCTCTTCCTGATTCTCAATCAGGACTTTAGTTGCCTAACTTCACTCACTAGGACTTTGTCACTTGCCAAGTAACCTACTCCTGTATAGTTGACACAAATTCATTAGATCTCAACAAATCTAACTTTAATCTTAGTTATACATTAAAACTTTGGGTTAAATGTTATGCTCCCAACACCAACAATTTCTTTTTTTTTTGATAGTATGAAAATTAAATTAAAATTAATATAATAATAATAATTTTGAGATTTATATTCAACGTATGAAAATGAAATAATAATATAAGTACAATACAATCATATATGAATATATAAATTTCAAATTTAAAAAAAAACTCCTTAATCCTACCTCCCTCTATATTATAAAAGGATTTTTAAATTTTGAATTATTGAAAAATAATTTTCAATAAAATTTATCTTTTAGCAAAAAAATATACTTAACTTTAATTTATTTCCATCTTTTCATATATCAAAATGGGTTAAATTTTTAAAAGGGTTAAACATATAAATAAGTCAAGTCATAAGTAAACATAAGCAAGTATATAAACAAGTCAAGTCATAATAAATACAAGATAGAATCAACTGTTATAAAAGAAAAAGTCAACCATGAGTCCATATATCCAAACAGGTCAACAATAAGAAAATCACGCATAGTCAAATAAAAATCAACTATAAATCCAAAATGACCCAACTATAAGTCTAAGCTAAGATATATCAAGTCTAATTAGACGAAGAAGAAGGCTTTTGGCTTGCATGTATCATATCCATAATCTCCTGTATTTGGGTTTCCAAAAGCTGAAATGTATGAATGACATCCTCCTCCAAATGAGTTACTCATTCCTCTAAAGTCAAAGATAGTGGAGGTATTGGAGGTGTTGGTGTCTGATCTATGTCAACATCGATCGCAGTTGAAATCTCATTACTCTTTGTAGATCGACGAGTATCCCTCACATCCTTCTAGACTAAAATATTTCCTCTAATGACTATTTTAGCTGAGCTGAACTACCTTAGTCCTATCATGTCACAATTTTATAAGAGTTAGATGTTTCATTTGAAATCAATTCTGAATGATGCAAAGATGAGAGTTAAGATATGACAGAAGGACATAAGAACATGATGATCAATAATATTGTCTGCGTTATGCATGATGAATCTGAAGATATGTAAGCTAAGGTTGATGTCTAATTTGTATCTAAGTGCATATAAGAGAATAAAATGGAAGAGTCTGATTTGCTCATACTATCGTGATACGGTATCAAAAGAATTTAATTATCGAACATCTTCTACACTAATGTAGCATAGAGATGACTCAGGTCATCTCTCAATGAATGTAACGGTATAAAAATATTCTTAAGATCAATGTTATTTGTGTTTTGAATTTTTGATAATGAAAATGGGAGTTTGTGTCTTGAATTCTAAAATTAAGAAATGAAATAGTAGAGCAAGTATGAAACTAAACCTAATAAACAAAAGACAATGCAAGTAAAAGAAACCTAGTCTAACCTAAACTACAATTGCAAAGAAATTAAAAGCATATAACATAAGCAATTAACAATAACTAGAGCATTGAAGAAACCTAATCTAATTCAACCAAATTGCATCTGACTTAATGACAAGAACAAACATCAACAAAAACAAAGCATTGTATGAAATTAAACTAACCTAATTGCAATAATTAAAATACCACGATTGGTTGAGGCATTTCACCAAACATGTTGTGAGCATTGATCGATTTAAAACTAATGCATGAAACCTTAAACAATGCAGTTCAATTTCATTCAAGCATTCAATACACTCAACAACCAACAATCACACGTAACAAAAATCAACCAAACAGACTAAACATAATAATTCTAAAGGAGAGGACCCAAGACATTGAAGCTTCGCGCATGGCCTTCGAAAGTGGGCTGCCGGAAGATGAAGTGGCTACGGACTCGCCGGAGAATGGAGCGAACTTCCGGAACACAAGGGGGCTGATCGGAGGTGGAGGAAGCGAGTTCTCCTCTTCTAACCCGTAAAGGAGGTGGAGGAAGCGAGTTCTCGTCTTCTAACCCGAAGAGAAGTGGCCGGAGGTGAGGATGATGACCGGAAGGGACTGCGGACTCGCTAGAGAACTCTCCTCTTCTAACCCGAAGAGGAGAGTGGACTGCCGGAGGTGGATGGAGGAGATGCCGGGTCTCCCTTCTTCTAACCCGAAGAGGTAGATGGCCGGATGGTGGTGATGAAGTGGAGAAAGGTGGCTGCCCTTGGTGGATTTCGAATGGGGAAGGAAGTGGCCGAAGCTTGGTTCCGGGAGACGCTTGTGGAGTGGAGACGGAGACGAGGGGAGAAGAGATGACCGGCCGGCGGCTGTGAGGAGGTGGACCACTGGCCGTGAGGTTGAGGAGAGATGGAAAAGAAGTTGGCGGCGTCGGGTTTTTGGCGAGCCCCCGCCCAAAGAGATGCGATTCCTTCATGAGGTGATCAGAAGAGAGGAGATGTGTCCCATTAGGTCTCTTTTTTTCACCCTTGGATGTTTAAATTTAAATCAATGGATGCGATTTTGAAGATCCTTCTTAGTGGATTGGGTTTGAGGAGTTGAGGATTCAGATTTTGATTTGAGAAGAGGATTGGTTCCAGATCCATTAGGAGATGAAAGTGGGCTATTGGATTAGATTTTTGGATTGAACTGATTGAGTTCTTCTTCCCTTGAGTGAAGATTGATGTGGATCCGGGTTGAGGATTGAGGAAGAGGGTTAAATCCGAATCTAATAAGGAGTAAAATTGGGCTTGATATTGAGTTGGGTTTCCCTCTTCTTTGCATCCAACTTGAGCTCTTCTTGCTTAGATTTGGATCTACATTGAGTTAGAGTTCCTCTTCTTGGATGAACCTTTCGATGGGTTACTTCGATCAACGGCCAAGATGTCTCAAATCTGATCTCCTCCTTTTTTCTTTCAAATCAAGTCGTACTTGGTCCAACTCAACTCGGGTCCATGACTCTTTGGATTCCTTACAAAAATCAAATTCAAAATATAAGAAATAACATCATAATTGTAGGAAAATTATAATTAAACTCAAAATAGATTCTTACTTGTAAAACATGATATAAATGTAAAATTAAGCATACGAGATGATAAAAATATTAAGTATAAAAGCCAAAATAATGTGCTAAATGCTCATTATCAGGTTCGTATAATAGTTTGATCTTTAACGAAAATCGATAGAATGCAAGAAACTAGTATTTTGTTTAGGACATAATCTTTAGCTCTGAGTTTACCCGTATGGAAATTATGACTATTAATTTTTGGTTACTACCAAAGAGATAAGTGTAGATGAGGTCCAAAGAAATATAGAAAAAAGGATTAGAAGAAGGTAGACTAGTGATTGGAAAACAATCGAAGGTGGAGGATGAAAAACGTAACTCAAGTCGGTCTCTAATCAGATTAGGTGTAAAATTAATATAAAGACCTCCGATTCTAGATGTGTATGCAAGGTCGTCTACTTTAGTTAAGTTATTATAGAATTCAACAATAGATCAATATTTATTGTTTGGTCGCAATAGACAATAGACTATAGTATGATATGATTTTGATGGCATTTGCACAATAATTAGTAAAGAATTGTCTATTTAGAAATTTAGGAGGCATAAGAATATTGGTAAATTGTTCATATTTAAGCCTAAGGTTCTTAGAGGAAAACCTAGAGTCATTAGAAGGATGAGTTGAGGTGTTTGCCTCAGTAGACTGACAATTGTTTCTAACACATAAAATAAACAACTAAGCTAAAAAAAAAATAGTTGCATAATTGAATCAAGAGAAGGGTTGTTTACCTAGGCATGATTGAACTTGAGTCACGTATAGAAAATGGGCCTCAAAGAATTGAGTTATAAAGAGGATGAACAAGTTTTTGAGTGAAAAAATCTGTGGTTGCTCATGGTTGCCTATATAAAGGTTGTCCGGGCAACCGGAAGGGTACTCGGTAGACCTTGTGTTTAATTGTCACCGTCAATAAAAATTGCTAAGTCAGATTAATGACATGTGTTTGGTCGACCATGTATCAATATGGTCGACCGTGACATAATTTTTATCGAAATCAGTTAAGTCCATTTGGGTTTTCCGTGGTTTAGCACCCAGGCGCTTGTATAGTGTTCGGGAAACCGAAAGGTCAAATTTATTGACTTTTTGCAAATAATATTTTGATCTAAGTTCAATCAATCCTCAAGTCCATATGAGAATTTTTCAAATATAAGTTAATAGAAATTGAAAGAATATTTGAAAACATATATAAGTTTTGTATCAAAATAAAATTTTGAAAATCTTTTTGAAATGTGTAACTTTGATTTTGAGCTTGATTATCTATAGGATATGAGCTTTCAATCAGTTGGTCAAGTTAAGAAAGAGTTTTCAACTTGATTTTATGAAAATTAATCTGTTAACATGGAAAATTACTCACTTGATCATTATAACGTTTTTAACATCAATCCATATTGATGCACTGATATAAGCATCTGAAATAAAAGTTGTAGTCCTAAGCATCTCATGCATTTCTATGTTTTTCAAACACAAATAAGTTATACTTTAGGTGTTTGTGAGATGTTGGCTTCTTAGAATTATAGGTGCATGCAATCTATGATACAACCTAGACTAAGTCTATTTTGCAATAAACATGAATATAAAAAAATATTAAAGAATATTAAAAATATATTTATTTGAAAAATGAATGCAAAAAAGGTTTTAGTCAATCCTAATCTAAAAGATCTAAGAGTTAGTTCCCCCTAAGTTGGAGCTTTAACAATTTGAATTTAGCATTTGAATTAACATAGCAGACATTAATATTAACCACATAAATATGATGTTTCGATACCCAATAATATTTGTTATTGAGTTAAATGACTAAGTATGATTTGGGAACCCAAGTTGTAGGATCGAACTCGACGCTAGACGGAGGGGAGGGTGAATAGCGTTACAAATTTTATGAGCAGATATTTAAGCAAAATAACTAAAGCAGTTGAATCAATCAAAGTGCATAGCGAAAATAAATATAACGTATGAATTGATTCTGATAAATATAGCTAGACTAATGTAAGCATGCACATAATTTAACTATAATTAAGCATGCAAGTAATTGACCAACCAAAAATAGTAATGTAGACATGCACAATAGTTAAAAAATGATTCTTATTTTAAATTTCTCCTAAGTGGAGAAACCTTATAGAAAACGAATCTAAAAATAAAGCGCAGTTAAATATGTAAGGCAACACAAACAGAAATAAAAATGTTACTCTAAGTGTTGTCAATTGAAAATGAAGCGCGCATTGTAGCGTGTCGCAGTACAAAGAACAAGAAAGCACTAGAGCATGAGCACAGAAGACTAAATGAGATGGAATGGATTGATTCTTTAAGCTCTATATTGAAGCCCTTATATAGTGTCTTCCCAGTCGACCTGGGGCTCCCCAATTGCCTGTCTTCATGCTAATGTGGCCACAACTTATATTCAGTAGATAACGGTAACGATGCTACCCAATCTACTCGAGGCTCCCCAGTCTCCTATAGAGGGGTCAAATTTGATCTTGACCCGACTCGCTCGGGTTGTCGATAAACTCATCTTCCCAGTCGTCGGAAGCCTTCCCGATCGCCCGTACACCCTTAGTCGCCCCAACTCAACTATGGTTGCTTGGACCCTTCGACTTCACTCACCGAGAGTTATCACTAACTAGTCGCCTCGAACTCCCTTCGATCATCTGGAACTGTCGAACATCTTCCCTATAGTTGCTACACGTAATGAGTAGGATATATGATTTAAAGTTACTTGCACTTTACCTAACTAGATTTTGACCCATCTAATTTGTATGGCCAAGCAATCAGCTCCCAGCTTATTCCGCTTGGACTTGTTTGACAACAATTAGTTCCTAGCTAATTCTACATACTTGGACTTATCTTGCCAAGCAATCAACTCCCAGCTGATTCTACACACTTGGACTTGTCTTTCCAAGCAGTCAGCTTACAGTTGATTTTACACTCTTGGACTTGTTTTGGCAAGTTATCAGACCTCTAAACTATTAGACTTGATCAACCTAACTTCAACTAGGATTTTTCTTGCTTGGTTACCAACTAAGACTTCAGCTGCCTAGCTTCACTCATTAGGACTTTTTACTGATTAAGTTACATGTGTATGCACACTTAGAAGGATCGGTGGACCGACTAAAGAGAGGTGAATAGCGTGCAAATCAAAGTTGACACTTTCTCTTGCTACTTACTTAGCAAGGACACACACATTAGTTATCAAAAATAAATAATATAAAAGTAAAGAGGACTCGAGGGATTTTGCTTAGTTACAACCTGAGTGGTTGTTAATCTAAGGCAATGAAAGCTTTACTAAGATCTCCTTCATGAAGGCGGAGTAGCCTATTACAAACTTGAAAGCACATACTTGGAAATAGACAATATAATTGAAAGAACAGAGTATGTTGTATTAGAATAGAGGACGAGACCTCTATTTATAGCATTCTAGTCGAAATGACTGTTATGCTGACATGATACTATTCGGGGCGGCTCCATTGACTTGGGGTGCCTCTATTATGGTGAAACTCATCCACTCAGCAACGGTATGCTAATATGGTAGTAATGGGGGCATCTCCAAGGGTTGGGGCGCCTAGAATCAGCTAACTTGGCTTCAGCTCTACAATGGCCTTCTAGGCCCTTGAGACGCCTCCATTAAATGAGGTCGCCTCCATTGTCTTGGCGCTTGAGGCGCCTCCATTCAATGGGGGCGCCTCCATTGATTTGGCGCTTGAGGAGCCTCCATTCAATGGGGGCGCCTCCATTGACTTGGTGCTTGAGGTGCCTCCATTCAACCAGGGCACCTCGAATGATCAAATTCAGCTGTTGACCATTCTTTTTTCTGTTCCTTTGGGTGATTATCCGATCGTCCGAAGTTGAGCTCACTCAAACCCAACTCCGACCTTCTCGAGAAGACTTCCTTCCCAGCTTCTCATCCCTCGTACTGTGTCCTTCTCACCTCATGTCTCTTGGACCACATCCTTCTCGCTCCACCGGTATACTCTTCCGCAGCTCCTCATTCCTTGGATGCACTGAGCCCGTTGACTTGTTTCCCGTGCAATCATTCTCGCTCGCTACGTCTTCCGCTCGACTTCTTGTATTCCTAAGTTCCTGCACACATAGACATAAGACATCAAATACATAAGACCTAACTTAACTCGGTTGATCACATCAAAACTCTCCCGGGGTACTTATAATGTCCCCCTTTTTGATGTGCATCAACCCGAGTTGAAGTTAGGGTTAATAAAATATTAATTTACAAAAATTAACTAGATCATAGAAATATTGCAATTTAGTAAGAAAAAAAAACTTATAATTAAGCAATAGTTTTGCAACCTCCCCCTAAACTTAACCCTTTAACTTAACCCCTAAAATTTCTCCCTCTTTGATCACATCAAAAATATATGTGAATAAATAGAGGAAAAAATCTAATAATTTTCTTATTGGTTGTACACAGATGTTCAATCATTCTGTAATTTTACCGAATTTATTTTACAAATAAAATTATTTTAAAGTTATAAACCTCAGATTTGACAAAAAAAAATTGAAAATTATTTTTAATTTTTGAAAAATTATGAATTTTTTTTACAATGTTAAATAATATCAATTTGATCAAAGTAAAAATTTCCATAAGAAAATAATTTTTAGTATAATGAGAAAATAATTTTTCTTTCAAAATGAGATATTTTCGAAGAAAAATGCTTAAAAATATGATTTAATGTAAAAAAAACTTTGAAATTTTTTCTGAGAATTAAAAATGCTACATTTATCTCTAGAAGAATCAAAAATTTCAAAAACTAATCTCCAAAAATTTCTAATTTTAAAAATTCTATTTTTGTTATAAAATTCATAGAAAATTATATATAATTGTCAAATAAACTTGAATTTTTTTGTATTAGTAGATAACATATATGTTTCTCATAGAAAATAATTTAAAATAGTAAATTCGAAAAGAAAGTTTATGAATGATAATTTTGCAAAAAAACATGTTAATAATTCAAACAACTTATTTTTTAGCATGCAAGTAATGATATTTTAATATGCTAGAACATATTTTGGTACCCAATACAAATTTCTACCTACTAAATTTATCATTTATTTTTGTGGAATATCAAATTTTGAAAATCTTCTAATTTAACCCCTATGATTTCTAATATACCAGTTAAGCACACCATAATATGTGAATTTCCTAGCAGGAGTAAAAAATGAGTTTGAAACTTGTAATGAAATATCCTTTTCTAAGATTTCTATTTGATTTTTAAATTTTGTATTTTCAATTTTTAGTTTATCAAATTTTGTTAGTGGACATGCATTTGCTAATTATATTTTTAAATCAATGCTAATCTTTTTTAAACTAATATATTTGGTTCTTAATTTGCACAAAGATCTAAACATCAATTTAATACCTTCGTATAACTGATTGAGAGGTAGAAGATGTACTTCACTTACCATGTCAGATTCATAGTTGGAGGCTCCCCTTCATCGCTGCTTTCTTCTAAAGTTGCAAAGACACACATATTAATTATCAAAAACAAATAACATAAAAGTAAAGAGGACTCGAGGGATTTTACTTGGATACAACCTGGGTGGTTGTTAATCCAAAGCAATGAAAGTTTCACTAAGATCTCCTTCATGAAGGCGGAGTAGCCTCTTACAAACATGAAAGCACAAACATGGAAATAGACAATAGAATTGAAAGAATAGAGTGTGTTGTATTAGAATAGAGGACGGGGCCTCTATTTATAACATTCTAGTTTTAATGACTGTTATGCTGACGTGACACTATTTGGGGTGCCTCCATTAGGGCGAAACTCATCCACTCAACAACGGGCTGTTAATTTGGGAGCAATGGGGGTGCCTCCAAGGGTTGGGGGTGCCTCTAGTCAGCTGACTTGGCTTTAGCTTCGCAATGGCCTTCTGGGCGCTTGAGGCGCCACCATTCAATGAGGGCACCTCTATTGTCTTGGCGCTTGAGGCGCCTCCGTTCAATGGGGGCGCCTCCATTGACTTGTTGTTTAAGGTGCCTCCATTCAATGGAGGTTCAATCAATAGATCCAGACAACAAACACACAAATCATTGAAATAGAAACAATCAAACTCAATAGATTCAACAAGTAGTGTCTACATATCAAATGGGCTAATCCCTAATCCTAGAATCAAGAGTCTACTCCATAAATTCAGAGTTACAACTAGAAAACATCATGTAAACAAGTTGCAATCAAGACAATTTCATAAATGAGAAAAAAAGCATAGTCTCGATGTGAAGGATCATCTTCGGATGCTCTCCGATCTAAAATATGGGAGTTGGTTATCAAAAATCTTTTGAATTCACTCTCCGAAGTCTTCTTAGGGTGCCCTCGGACAACACCTAATTGAGATCCCCTCCTTCAGATCTGAATTTAGCTTTTATAACTGAGTTTCAAGTGCCCGACACGGGTCGTGCCCGCCGACACAACCTACCCATGTCGAGCGCTGTGACTGCTTGTGAACGGCAACATGGGACGTGCCAACTGGCACGGCCTGCCTATGGCAAATGTTGAAGGAGCCTGCGTTCGGGCATGGCCCGTGGCGCCCGCTGGAGGTTTCTAAAACTCTAGCACGAGCATTCCCTGGTGAACGTTGAGTCATTTGAGAAATTCGGTATGGCCCGTGCCAGCTAGCACGACCCGAACCAATTGGCATGGGTCACCCATGGCAACTATTGGAGAAGGCTAAAAAAGGGGCACGATCTGTGCCGGCTGTCACGGGTGGCCTGTGGCACGCACTGTGAGCTTCAAAAAATGGGGAACGACCTCACCAAATTGTCCATGGTCATGGTAACTAAACTTCTCTTGGAAAGTGATTTTGAACCTCATTTTAACTCCTTTTTGTGCTCTATTAAGGAAAATAAACGAGAGCAGCTCTCCGAATTAGAAAAGTAGCAAAATAAAGCATGAATAGGTGAAAACATGAAATATACGCACAAGAAATGGGATAAAATGTGTCAAATTATGATAAAACTCCTACATGAAATGCACACATCAATGAATAATTCATAGTACATCAACTAGCATCATGATGAAATCAAAATCCTAGGATTGCTTTTCCAAACCAATTCCTCTCTTTGCGATCTTCTGCTCTCATTGGATCTCTCTCTCTTAAACTCTTGCTCTCAAGCTTTCACATGAACTTTGATTGTTTAGATAACTTATTTTAAGAACTTAACTAGTGCTTGATCAACAGTCCTCTATGGATCGATATTTTTATTACTTGATGACTTAATCATGCACTTGCGGTTTCTACAACACTCCACTGACGAGGAGCTACAGAAGAGTACACCGATTGAGCGAGAAGGACGCGTTCTGAGGGATGAGAAGCTAGGGGGGAAGTCTTCTTGAGAAGGTCGAAGTTAGGTTCGGGTGAGCTCAACTTTGGATGACCGGATAATCACTCAAAGGAACGGAAGAAAGAATGGTCAATAGCTGAAGTTGACCATTCAAGGCGCCTTTATTGAATGGAGGCGCTTCAAGTGCCAAGTCAATGGCGCACAAGATTTGTATTCCACGAGGATTTAGGGATGAACTGACAGGAGAACCGAATCCTTCGACCCGTAGAACACTGAGACGTGGAGAGTCAACTATGAAAATATATTAGTATGCGACAAGGAGCAATAGGCTATCATAGATCTTAATGGATCAATTCTAATTTATCGCCACACAGTAAGAGAAGGTAACTCGGGGGTTGTGGGATCATGTGATAGGGATCTCCTTAGGAAAGCAATCCTTCAGCTCTGTCACTCTGAAAGTAGACGACAATTAAGATGGATACGCTAGTGTAGTTCCAAAAGTTCATATAGAATACCATAGGATAGTCTACTTACATAAACAACCTTTGAAAATAAGAAACCAGAGATAGATTAGGTGTTTACAATCATTTAGGTGAAACTGAAGTCCTAAAATCATTTTTTCCCATCAATTCCTCTTGGACCACTCTCCTTCTTTCTCTAATCTAGCTCACTTTATCTCTTCCCCTAATTCTCTGATTTCTTCTCTTAGATCTTTTGCTCTTTCACAACCCAAACCCAAGATTAGTCAAGACTATCACATTTGTTTAGTATACTAGTACTTAACCACCAATCCCTAGGAATTCGATCTTTTTATTACTTGACGACATTCTGTGCACTTGCGGATTGCACCACATTAAGTTTTTGGTGTCATTGCCAAGGATTGATTTTGGTTGATATTAGTGAATTACAAATTGATTAGACTAAACTATTTTTCTTTATAGTTTTATATTTGCATTTATTTACATGTTTCTTAGCATTGCCTCTTTTTCTTTTTTTAAGAAGATCAATTCAGTTCATGCGAAGGCTCACAAGGTTAGAGGATTTATTTCCATTTGACTCAGAGATTGATCACACTTTTCATCGAAGACTAATTGAGAAAAAAATAATGGATCAAAATCAGATACCCCTGAACCTTGTCATAGCAAACAACAACAACCAACCACTTGGAGATTATGCATCCCCAAATTTTATAGGATTAATATCTAGCATCTTAAGACCTACTATTGAGGCAAATAATTTAGAGCTCAAGATAGCCTTAATACGTATGGTTCAACAATGCTAATTCGGTGGAACACCCATGGAAGACCTAAATATGCATTTAGTAAATTTTTTGAAGATTTGTGCAACATCAATGCAAAATGGGCCTTCTACTAACGTGATAAGACTCATGTTATTCTCGTTTTCTCTAAGGGACAAAGCCAAGATTTGGTTATCATCGCTTCCTCTTGAGAGCATTGCAACTTGGGATTAGTGTGAACTGAAATTTTTGAGCAAGTTCAACCCACCTAGATGTTAGTAGAAGCCCTAGAGCCAATCATGTGATGGTTGACTAAAGGACTCATTGTATCATATTCTTGTATTAA
>JBBUKS010467472.1:0-17942 GCA_038050645.1 Hedychium gardnerianum
AATCCTTTGTTGTTCCTTTAGCTTTTAAATTCATTATATGTCTTAGAAGGCTATGGACTCACTTGTACATAGCAATTGTGGTCAAAATTACCAAGAACATTTTTAACTCTAAATCCTAAATTTTAATACTAAAATACTTTAAAATTAATCAAAATTATTTCAATATTAATTAAAATACTTCTAAATTAATCAAAAATCTCTAATTTAATTAAAATTATTGTTTCTGTCTGAAATCACATATAGATGAGTTACTCGAGAGTAATTATTGTGAAGAGGATTCCTTATAGTCTGGTAGCGATATAAACTCCTGAAATCTCTGAAACACTCAGCAAAAAATTAGAATAGAGGCCAAGACGGACCTTAACACGATCACTCCAACACTTAAATTAGAAATGGACTGGTTGGTGGAGAACCTTAAAAAGTAAGAGTTTTGGATGTGCAATGTGTGCCTACCTAAGCTCGCGGAAGCGAGCTCCCTTTTATACTATCTCTTAGGAGTGAGGCATGAACCCCACGTTCAGGTCGTGGGATTGCCACATAGGCCTACATTCCTTTATCCGTACCCCCAATCGCTCCACGTCTTCTTCTTATCGCGGTCTCCATGTTCTCCACAATTGGGAGGGGGGTAGTGACGGCATCCAAAGACGTTTGGAATGGGCAAAGCTGTAGGAATCAGGCGTGGCCGAGCTGATGGAGTCGGACGTGGGCGAGTCAAAGGAGTCGGACATGGCCAAGCTGAAGGAGTCGAGCATGGCCGAGCTAAAAGAGTCGAGCGTAGCCGAGCTAAAGTAGTCGAGCATAACCGAGCTCGAGGAGCAGAATCCCTCTTGAACTTGCCCCGACATACTAGGGCATGTCTTGACCTACCACGTCGGCACCTCAGTATTCCGTGTGACCCTTTTTAGGTTCATCTTGACCAGAATTGATCTCCTTTTCTCCTTTAACTTATAACTTAGCTTGACTTTGATGGTGCCTCTCATATAGACTACTTATCTCCACCACATCAATTATTCTAACACTATTGTAGTAATTTCGATCAAAATTAGTATAACAAAACTACTATAACAATGTTAAAATAATTTTAACCAACATGAATTATTTAAATTAACATAAAATAATTTTAACTAATATTAGAGCAATTTTAACTAACATTAAAGCAATTATAGAATTTAGGGTTATAGATATGTTGTAGCAGTTTGGACAAAAACTATTACTGTAATACTTTTAGCCAAAATGAAAATTTATCCATAACCAAATTTCACAATAATGTATATGGTAGTCATACTCATACCCATACCCATACCCATACGGACCCTCACCTTTTTCTTTTTCCTCCACTATAAAAAAAAAGGCTTCTCCTGCTCTGTTCCAGCACACAACCAGACTTCTCTTCTTCTCTCACAATGCTATTTGCGTTTCCTCTCTTCTTCACACTTTTTTGACCTTCCTCCCAACCACAGATGCATATGGCGAAGACCTCCCTCTTGTTCATCGCTTGCATCGTTTCACTTCTTTCGCACACCACCTGCCAAGCCAAGGAGGCCAGGCACTACAAATGGGAGGTGGGTTATGTGTACGCGTCGCCGGACTGCGAAGAGAAACTCGTGATGGCGATCAACGGCCAGTTCCCCGGGCCGACCATCCGTGCAAAGGCCGGCGACACAATCCATCTCGAGCTGAAGAATACTCTCGACACCGAAGGAGTTGTCATCCACTGGCACGGTATCAGACAGGTAGTCCATGCTTAGTCACGATTTACTTAACTAGCAGCATCCAAAACTCACTCACCGTTAAAGAGTCTAAAGATAAATAACACGCTTACGTTAGAAGGAAGGTCCACTAGGGAGTTGTTATACTGAAACCACTTTGACAAGCACAAGGCTACAAGTTGTTTTTCCACTACCTCAAGAAATTTCATAGCTCGTGTCTTTGTGTTCATGACAGCAAGGAACACCTTGGGCTGATGGCACTGCCTCCATCTCACAATGCGCAATCAATCCTGAGGAGACTTTTATCTACATATTTGAAGTTGATAAGGTTAATTTGACTTTTTTTAATTCAACAAAGTGGATTGACATATGCAACTATTGATGCACTTTTTTTCCTTTCCTCTTGGACTTGGACGCAGGCTGGCACATATTTCTACCATGGACATTATGGGATGCAGAGAGCTGCAGGGCTGTATGGGTCTCTCATAGTGGATGTGGCTGATGGTGAAGAGGAGCCATTCCACTATGATGGAGAGTTCAATCTACTTCTCAGTGATTGGTATCATAAGAGCATTTATGATCAGATGGTTGGACTCTCTTCCAGACCCATGAAATGGATTGGAGAACCCCAAGTAAGTGATGAACTCAAGTTTCTTTTGCTTCCGTAACAACAACAACCAACATTAGGACAGCTCCATAGGTTTCTAAGGACAAAGAGGGAAAAGAAATATGGGGTGTAGACGTAGGTTAGGTTTAAACTAAATCTAAATGTTGTGATAGAATCTAAAGAAACAAAATAAACATTATCTTAGATTTGAAATTATGTTGTGAGAATTTAAAAATGACATAGAACGAACAGCACTGCAACCTTTCTTTCATTTAAAAAACCACCCTTCCTACTAAAGAGTTGGCTCCTATTTTAATCAAACATGGAGAAATGATCATCCACTAGGCCATTAAGTAGAGAACCTCCATTTTGATAAATTTTATGCATCCACTGTACCAAAGTGGACGTTAGTATTAATTATATAAAATAAAAAGGGTAACTTGAACAAGTAGGTTACTGGTCCACCATGCTACCTAGTGAATCGTGACAACTTCACGCTCCCTTTAAACTAAGGTTACCATAACATGTTTCCATGGCTGGCACGTTGTCATTTTGTAGCCTCGTTAACAGTGCTCAGAAAAAGAACACTAAGAAAAGGGAGAAAAAAAAATTAATTTACAGAACTGTTCTGACTAGTTCTTTGCTTAAAGACAAGAAGACAGCCCAGCTATCCGTTTTATCCGCACCTTGTTAAGTTAGCCTCTCGATTGTAGCAACGTGTGAAAGTATTAGAGATAGAGCGTAATTATAGCGTACGGCAGAAGAGTTTTTGCCACATGCTTCAAGGTTTGCCTTCCCATCAAATATAATAAAAAGGTAAAGTGTTGCCAGCTTTATTGGGCCACTGGCGCTTCTATTTTGAGCAAAATTGTTTCCCTTATTCTATTATTTTTATTTCTAAAATAACTTTGTTCCTGCACTGCTCCAAATAATTTTAGTTAAATGTTTTATTTATAACAGTTTTAACAAATCCACTTAGTAGTTTTGAGCATGTTATAGAAATTTTAACATTAAATAATTTTAACCAAAATTACTTAGAGCATGTTGTAGAAGCTTTAACCTAGATGGAAAAATAAGATGCGTGCTTTTGATGATAACAAAATAAGCATAAAAAACTAGGACTTCACGTTTTTGATGATTTCAAAGGAGCATACCTGGAGGTGGAAAAGCTAGCTACTTTTAGAGGAGCTGATAGAACTCTCCAGCTGTCCAGATATGAAATTTATTGAAGTAAAAGTTAAAGTCATCATTTTAGCCAATCTTTATGACCCTACACTCTCTGGGGATAAATTATGAGGACATTTACTCTAATACAACGGCTCTTTGACATGAGAGAAATCAGACACTCAACGAGATTTGTTGGAGCAATCACTCATGTAGGTACCAACTATATTAACCCGTGGAGACGTCTAGATATGAAATCTAACATCTGCTGAGAATGATCAACCATTCATGTAGGTATAACTATATTAAACCGTGGGGTGTTCAGATATGGAATCTAGCGTATGCTGAGAATGGCCATTCAATAAGATTGACAATAGTTGAATGAACAAATGCAAGTGTCCAATTAAATATATTCTTAAGCTTACGCACCGGTAATTGCTCTGGTAATCTGAAGTGAGATGGCACAAGATGTCAAAGGCATCTCTGCAGCCCAGCAGCATCCAAGAAATAGGCATCAAAAGAAGGTTACGTGTGATGAATAACTTGGAAGAAAGAGAACGAACTGTCATACAAAAAATAAATAAATCAGAGTAGGACTGAGCTGCAAGATTGTTAAATAATACAAGGAAAAAAAACAAGTTTTAGAGTAAAGTATAAAAGTTTCCAGCACAAAATCATGCGACTTGTGTCCATCCCTAATTTTGGCTTCTTGTTTGGGTGCAGAGTCTATTGATCAATGGCAGAGGACAGTACAACTGTTCCCTGGCCGCACATCTTATCCAAGGATCCAGCACATGCAAGTTAACAAGCAAAGACTGTGAACCTGTTGTGCTCCGAGTTCTTCCAAACAAGACATACAGGCTGCGAATTGCAAGCACTACCTCACTGGCTTCACTAAACCTGGCTATTGGAGTAAGTAACAATCTAGAATCATCTAGATGATTAATTTCCATCTCTTTGTTCATTTGAAATTTCATGGCGAAGCCACCTATTAACAAGAAAAAGTAACTGATTATACGTTCTTACTGTGATTCAAAATCATCATATTCCATGTTGCAGTTGACATTTTTCTTGTTTTCAGAATCACAAGATGACAGTGGTGGAAGCAGATGGCAACTATGTGGAACCATTCAGTGTGGATGATATCGACATATATTCGGGTGAAAGCTACTCAGTACTCATAACTACAGACCAGAACCCATCATCAAACTACTGGCTTTCTGTCGGAGTTAGGGGAAGAAAACCCAATACACAACCTGCTTTAGCTATCATAAACTACCCCCCTAATTCCCTGTCAAAATTACCAGAATCTAGTCCCCCAATCACACCGGAATGGAATGACTATGCCCATAGCAAATCATTCACGTACAAGATTCTCGCCAAAGAAGGCACACCAAGGCCCCCTCCAAATGCAGATAAGAGAATTGCCTTGCTCAACACACAAAACAAATTGGATGGTTATACTAAGTGGGCTATCAACAACGTCTCTTTAGCACTTCCTACCACCCCTTATTTAGGATCCATGAGATATCATCTAAAGAATGCATTTGATACTCAACGACCACCAGAGAACTTCTCAGATTATGATGTGATGAAACCAGCCAAGAATCCAAATACAACGCAGAGTACCAATGCATATGTCTTCCAATTTAACAGCACAGTTGACGTAATCCTTCAAAATGCAAATGCCATAGCAGAGAACGTTAGTGAAATACATCCATGGCATTTGCACGGGCATGATTTCTGGGTGCTAGGGTATGGGGATGGAAGATTCCAAGAGAAGGATGTTTCCACGTTTAACCTCAAGAATCCTCCGCTTAGAAACACAGTAGTGATTTTTCCCTATGGTTGGACAGCATTAAGGTTTGTGACAGACAATCCTGGAGTTTGGGCATTTCACTGCCATATAGAACCACATCTGCATATGGGCATGGGTGTAATATTTGCAGAAGGTGTTGAATATGTCAGAAATATCCCAAGAGAAGCTATAACTTGTGGGATGACTGGAAAGATGTTAATCAACAATCATCTCCCTTAATTGATGCACCCTGATCCAGTCACGTCTATGAGGCTGATCAATCAAGTTGTTTCTTATTAGTATGCCACTTTTTAAGAAGAGCAACTAGGAAATGTTTGGGACCAAAGCTGTCAAGATATGAACTTGTATGGAATATGGTTTTGATATCTCACTAACCTTGAATTAATAATGTAATCAGATGATAAGGCGGGCTTAAATTTTAAGAGAAAATCTAATCAACTGATTACATCAATCAGGTAGGTTTCCTTCAATTAGATATTTTGTCCTATAGGTAATGATTGCTTTATATATGAATCCATTTTGCAGTAGAAGTACCTCTTATATTGGTTTAGCCTACCAATATAGGGATGTAACTTTCCAATAAAACTAATTGTTTGTTTGAATCAACAGAAATAGATTGAAAATGGTCAGAAGATCATAAGACTAATGAATATGAAATATATGAATGTAATCCTAAAGGTGTCTGTTTCTTTGTTGCAGACCAAATACCTTTAGTTCCAAAGGTACCAATTGGGTGATGTTATAACGCTAACAAACATAGCTTCCATTCAATCTATCTGGATTTGATCCACACAAAAACAAAGAATGTAAGAGCTACTTTTTTTTGTCCCCTTGGGACGAGCAGTTGGCTAGTGCATAGGATATTATTATCATAAGGTTTGGAGTCAATTCCTGGCTAGTAGTCAGGTTATGTCCTCCCCTATGTATTGGTCATTGCTCGGGCTAGTAGCCAATTTATCTCCCTTCACATAACCTGAGGACGGGCTGTGAGAGATACCTGGGGTGAGCGTTATCATCTTTTGTCATCATGTAAGATCTACTTTTTCTTAAGTTGATCAATCATACTGATGAGTAAGAAGGCTCATGAGGAATCATATGGAAAGAATATAATTTCTAGCACTAGTGAATTCATTCTAATGAAAGGGAAAAAGGGGCACAAGTACAGAACAATATCAAGAAAGTCAAAATTGGTTTGGCGAATTGATTTGTCTTTAATTCTTGACTAACTTCATGTAAACTCAAGGAATCTATTTGATCATCCAATGTGAAGCAGCGAAGGTTGTTAGAGAAGTATAAAGTTGTCACCTACTAGGAAATGTGCCTGTAGAGAAGGTCATGCACGCCATCTATGATCTACCACCCAGTATTCTTGTTTCTTCTACAGTTACTAAAGAAATTTGTTAACTCTTGGAAACCCCATTCAACTTATTTGATTTTGTCCTACTAAACTCGAGCTGATAATTCTTTGGATAAGCAGGATTTAAAGGCACCAAATTTCACTTCATCTGATATGCTGAATCAATCTATCTTCATTATGAACATGGTCAGCAAATCCCTATTCTCAAAAGATATAACACGAAAAAGAACAAAAGACTCCATTCATCACAAAATTTGTTTTTATCATACAATATAAGTGTTTCAAACCCATTATGTTCAAAAAAAAAAATCTTGACAACTTCAGCCAGCATCATTTTACTAGCAGCAGTATCTTGTGTAATGCCACCTCATCTTTATAATTTAGACAAAATAGGAATTATCAACACATTCTCAACATCTGTAGTCTAAGGAAATCTAAATTTAAAATATATTTAAATTTGTATATTGGATTTGATACGAACAATGGAGAAATAAGAATACTTTGGTTTGGTGACCCATAATAGTGAATACTAATTGAACTTCAAGAATATTTTAGAACACGCCTGATGAAAAACATCATACAAGAAACATATTATAGGAAGCTTTCAGAATTAAGAATAGATTCATGTTCTGCTCTTTTTTAGATGGTAATGCATCTAGTTGTGTTGTTTCTGTATTTCAAAATCGTTTAGACATACTTCAATGTGTCTGCACATTTGTAAGGAAACCTTTACATATATGATTGACATTATTGTTTGAGATATGTTGATCTTCTTCCAAAGTTTACCTCAATTTTAACTAGAATACTTGAGAGGTAGGGTGTTCTACTGCTGATGTAAACCTTGGGTTCCTAATACAATCTTGAAACTTGAGCATAATAACCAACTCCATCATTAAATCATTAGAATATGAAAAGCAAACTTTTAGCCTAGGCAACTATCAAGCCAGTCAAGATATCAAAGAAAGATAAAAATAACGTTCGCAACACTTGTTACTTGGACAAAAATAGGAGAGGAAAATAAGATGAAATAAATGATTGATGTCTCTGTTCAGTTCAAAAGTAATAGAGAAGAGGAAGGAATTTAATTTCCTCCATTCCCTCTACTTATGCATGCTCAAATTGGGCTGAAAAGAATCTTAAACACAAACAAGTAAGTGAGAATATTTCTCTTCCTTCATTCTCCATTAAAGTAAAAATAATAATAATAAATGAAATAGAATGGGAAAAAAATTACTAATTTCACTTAAACTATTTCATTTCCCTTGTATTTCCTTTTGTTTTTACCTTTCTTGAGGAAGATGTTACGAGTGTATTTAATCTTAAATCTCAGCCAAACAAAGAGATCAGAGAAACACAAAAACTGTAAGCAAGAAGAAGAAATAAAGCCAGTCTCTCCAAACTAATACAATTTAAAACGTAAAACATATACAAATATCCAACAAGACTTTGACCTAAGACAGCAAAAGGAGTATAAGATGATCAGCAGTAAGAAACATCCTGTTAATTAGCAATTCTTCAAAATAACAAGAAAAGAAAGAAGATGCATACCTCAAAAATTCTCCGTCCCGTCCGAATGGAGGATCGAGAAGGCACGGCTCGGCCCTAGTTCTTCGACGCAAACACGAAAGCGTAGAGAAACTTCACCTAACATTTACCGATCGAACGAAAACAAAATCCAAAAGTAAGGCTACTAGGAGGGTACATTAGAAGAACTCCAGAAACTAACCCCGGGTAAAGTTGAGGTGCCGCAGCAGCATCCAGTGGCACTTTGTCGGGGTGGTCGAATTTCCCGGCCATCTGGTAGGCGGGCAGATGGCGAATGGAGAGCGTCAGAAGGAGCGGAATTGAATGAGAAAGTAATGCTTCGGAGGCTCAGTGGACCGATTACTCAGGGACCAGAGTAGTACTGCGACTTGAATGCAGTACGCGTA
Source organism: Hedychium gardnerianum (assembly GCA_038050645.1). Taxonomy (NCBI): domain Eukaryota; kingdom Viridiplantae; phylum Streptophyta; class Magnoliopsida; order Zingiberales; family Zingiberaceae; genus Hedychium; species Hedychium gardnerianum. The sequence goes on from JBBUKS010467472.1 coordinate 8,588, forward strand.
GTACAGGTGGGAATTGGGATTATCACTTATCAGAAAATATGAGTCATCTCCGCAACTCTTTTTATTGTTAATAGAAATGTTCATATTAGTAAATAAATCAACAATATTTATAAAAATAAAATAACAATAGTAAGCTAAACCGTAAAGGAGAATTTCTAACACCCAGAAAAGTGAAGGTCAAACAATAATAATAAAATTATAATTATAAGAATTTTTTAAATCAGTAACTCAAATATGAAATCAAAATAAAATTCTCTTTTTTAATGCATTTTGTGTTTAAGTTTCACACATTATTCCTATTTTTAATCATTTGGTCAAAATAATTTGTAATGTCTCCACGATACCATCTTGTTAAGTTGATCGAACTAAGCTAAACCATGAATAGACTACTTGCTAGTAATCACTAGTTCAAAACTTTGGCCTGACGTCCAACCAGTCAATCTCGTTAGTCATGTTTCATCCCATTGAATCAGTCAAAAAAATATAATTCAACTGAAAACACTTATTTCAATCAGATTAGATGACTACTAAAACAATGTGTATGATCCTAAAACAATGAAGAAAATGTCATAATCCACAATGAAACGTTGAGACGAGAATTATCAATGTGCATTCTTCAAAAGTGTTTAATTCATTTAATATAGATGCATTGCATTCTGAGTGACCAAAAATACAAAGAACACGTCCAAAAATAATAAGAGTGGAATACAATAAGCAACAAGTCCTACACCACGCTATATTTGCCTTAAACACTACCGGTAGCCTGATTCTCTGTTGTGACGAAGATCTTTTACCACAACTAAATCTGATAACTTCCCAAATACTGACAAGACTGCTTCAAACTCCTGTTTTTCGACACCCTGATCAGTCAATTTTCACAGATGAGTATATCTTACGGACAAACCAGAAGCAAGCATAGAAACCCATTGTGCCAGTCAGTACGAAAAATGAGTAAGAAGCAATCAGCATGTAGCCAAAGTAGAGAACTCCTGAAACGAATTTTGTTATCTCCAACTTTGTGAAAAAGTAGAATGCTGAATATGCAAAGAGGTAGAGGGCAGAAGATCCGGCAGTCAAATAGGCTCTCCACCACCAGTGATAATCCTCACTGCAGAGCTGGAAGTAGCAAAGAACAATCGTAATTTCAGCACAGGTTATGATGAGAATGAGGAAGACCAAGAAGAGGAAGCCAAAGATGTAGTAGAACTGGTTTAGCCATATTGAGGTCAGGATGAAGAAGAGCTCAATGAAAACAGCACCAAATGGAAGAATCCCACCGATTAGTATAGAGAATACTGGTTGCATGTACCAAGCTTGCTCAGGTATCTGCCGGGGGATCTTGTTTGTCTTGACAGGATCCTCGAGAGCTGGCCTCTTGTAGCCAATGTAGCTACCAACAAAAACCAGAGGAACAGATATGCCAAACCATAAAAACACCAAAGCAAACATGGTTCCGAAAGGAACAGCACCGGATGACTTCTCACCCCATATCAGAGCATTCAGCACAAAGAAAATGGCAAATACAATACCAGGAAACATGAAAGCAGTTTTCAAGGTGATCCTCTTCCATTCTGAACCTTTGAACATTTTATAGAGACGGGCAGAAGAATATCCAGCAAATAGCCCCATGAAAACCCAGAGTAGAACCATAGCAGTCATCAGGCCCCCACGGTTGGAGGGAGAAAGGAAACCCAACAATGCAAAAATCATAGTAACCAAGGTCATTCCAAAGAATTGAACTCCAGTTCCTACGTACACACAAAGGAGCCCAGAGTTAAGCGGTGGTCTGAAGATGTCCCCGTGAACTAATTTCCATCCTGTTTCTTCCTGGGCCTCATCCTGCGACTCTAGCTGGTTGTAGTTGGCTATATCTCTGTAAAGAGTCCTCAACATAATCATGGCCACCATGCCCGATAAAAAGAGAACTATCATTAAAGAGTTGATGATAGAAAACCAGTGGATTTGATCATCATTCATGAGAAGGTAAGTGTCCCACCGAGAAGCCCATTTGATCTCACTGGGCTGCAGTAAACATATATACAGATGTATGAGAAATACTTGAGCAATATACATGGCATATCAAGGAAGAAAAGTATTTTTCAACATAAGCTCCAGAAAGACGCTACACACCTGGAAAGTAACATCATATGAAAAAACAACAAATGAGTCAGCAGTTACTTCTTGAGGTGGATTGCTACCAGGGGTTATTTTACTCTCCGAGGTGCATGTGGTAACTTTAGGGTTCTTATCATCCCATGTGTATGCATGCTTCACACTATTGGTAAAAGCAAGAGAGAGGTAAGCAAGCAAATTATAATTTATTTATCATGATACAAAATTAAGTATGAGATAACATGTAACCAAAAACTTCAAATAAATTGGACTGCTGAAGCTAATTTGATGGTCCTTTTACTAGTATAAAGGATCTTGAAAACCTCAATTGGACAAGCCCAAACACTTTGAATGAATAATGAAAATTTTATTTAAGTCATCATTATCAAGCCAAGTTTCAACTATTTGGTGCTAGTTACATAAAACTTATCCCTTCATTAAATTTTATGCAAGACTATATATTAATAGTAATATTCAAAATTGACTAAATCACTTTTTTCATATATTTGAATAATAATTTTTAATGACATGTTTCCTTATATCTTTCAATCTAATAATAGATTCAAATCTACTAGCTATAGGATTTATAGGTAGTGCTAAATCATATTTATATCATATCAACCTAGTTTCTTCAATTTTATTATTTATTAGAGCCATGGCTTTAAATATGGCCCAGTGCTAGAGTTTTGATCACTCAATATCGTGTTGACACTTGACATGCTTCAAATCTTGCTGAGACAGAGTTAAATGAGTGTCAATCTAATAAAATGGTTCGACTTCAAGTACCATACTGTGTCCATATTGTGTCCACTTAGCTTGTTTACCTCAAAATATAAATCTATGACAATTAAAAAATTAAAATAAAATTTTGGAACAACAAATGACAAAAATATAATTTAGTGTTTCAACTAATACTTATACTAAATGTGATGCATGAGATGGAACATAGGTTATTGTAACATCTTAATGCACACTTTCCAAAACCTAAATTAAATATTACTCCTAGGATTTTTGGTATTTGAACTAATTTTTAGACATGCCCGTAAATATATCTCAATTAATTACTTGAAGTTAGACTCAGATTGGAACATTAGAATTGGCTAGGCACAAGTACAAGATCTGGATACAAGTAGCATCAAAATAGATAAGTGTGGGAAATGAATTACTCTTTCAATAATAGTTAATATAGGGCGGCATCAGAATCATTGATAATAGTGTGAGAAATATTAAGGTAAAAATAAGAATTGAACAGGATACTGATACAGGCATTTAGAGTAAAGCAACCTATTTAAAAGGTGCAATTTACAATTCCAAATAAATTTCTCTTTCTTTAATATGGATATCATAGCTACTACTTATTGCTATCAAAATATCCTCCTTTATCCAGACATTCGATAAGTAGCTTAAGTCTCAAATATTTGGGGTTGCCCATATGAATCTTATCGCTTTATCACAATCCATGCTCGATGTTAAGAAATTTTTGATGTTGATCATCAAGGTGATACAACAATCAATTTTTTCCTCTGGACAAGAATGTCAAAGAACTTAATAAATGACTACCATGAACAAAAATTAACGACAATATTTTTGTTTGCAGAAAGATGATAGTTGTAGTTACTAAGTTCTTGCTGATGCTAGTATAGCCTCCATGGTCGTAGAGTAACTTTGAAGTAAGTTTCTTGTAAATTCAACTTGTTAATGTATTATGATTTTATATTGTAAGTCTATTCCACTATGCTTTATAAAAATCTCTGTAAAAAATAGAAATACCTCCACCCATATATTGAACTCAATCATTTTTGTTTTATGTCTAGCTTAAACATGGAGAGGAAATGAAGAAGAAGAGAAAACCCAACTTAATGGATTGTTCACCTCAGGATCTCCATAAGAAAAAAGTTCAGAAATGCATAGTAAAGATGGAAAATCACAGTTACTAGACATTACTGAATAACAAATGATCTGATGATCAAAAAACAATAGTTGGATTCTAGACTAGCAAACTTTCCAAAGTGTATCATAATAAACTACAGAAAAAGATTGCACCAAAGCTAAAATGAGTATTAGATTAACAACACTTTTCCTCTTACATAAATTACCAAAAAAATTGAACCTTTCTTCTTTATTATCTCCATGTAGTCACAGAACAGGCATTGATAACAGAAGAAAAGCAAAGTTTTAATCATTCCAAACTACTCTGTAGCACAGACAAATTATACAATAATCACATGCTGCATTATTAGCAATCAGATGCCAACACAAATATAGGTATTTGCTAACAATAAGATCTGGATCAAATAGAAGCTTATTAACCAACAGTACCTGCTTGGAATAACTTCGAAACCAACAATCCTAGCTTCATCAGACTCCACATCCTTATGGTACATGACTTTGAAACTAAGATGGTTACTGAGGTAATATTTATTGTCCCTCCCCTAATAACAGAAATTGCATATTACTATATAATAAACAAATTCCAGAAAGTTTACATGATGTAGTAAAAAACTTACCTTATATCCAACACGGAAACCATTTTCGGAGATAGGAGCTTGACTTCCATCTCTCCGCTGCCTATGAACTGCAAGGGGTAGATTGTCCAGAATCCTAGAGTGTAACACATTGGCCAAGATAATTATAAATATTGTTGTTATAAGATGTGGAAAAAAACACTTGATATTTACAAGAAAACTATAGATTGTCAGGAATCCTATAAAGTGTACAACTTTAACCAAGATAATTAAAAATATGAATTTTATAAGATGTGGGAAAAAAACTTGATGCCTGCAACAAGAAAACTAGTGCAATTGCTATATATAATAAGTGGCTGAGTGGAATAAATTGAAAAGAGGTTATCCTTGCTACATAAACATATTAATAGCTTACATGTTTACACGGTACTCATCATCAATCTTCTCCTTGAAGTTCTTAGCAGTTTCTGAGCTGAAATTTACTCGACAAGCTACCTTGCAACCCTCATCATCTCTCATTTTAAACTGAGATTAAAAGCCAAAATGGAAAGAGAGGTTGAGCAGGTTTTAATTGGTCCACAAGTCCAAATGTCAAGTAACAAAATCTTATTGAGGCAGACATGCAAGAAATCAATACTCACTGTGTAAACAGAATTTTCTATGCGATCACCACGAAGGACCTCCCCCAAATTTTCAGCATTGTTCATTATTTTGGAAGGCTTGCAGTAATCCAAGAAATAGTAATCATATGGAAGTTGTGTCTTAGTGGAGGAAAGTTTATTCACTTTAACTTGTAGTTCATCACCCTGGGAAAAAAAAATAGCCAATGTCAATAACTGGACCAGGTGATAATTAAACAAAAGATTAAATCAGAAAAATATGAGATTATTCTGGAAATTACTTAGGTCAGAAGCACAAATAAATATTAAAAGAAAACATACAAAAGAAACAAAGTAGATAAATGTTGAACTCCTACATCCATGAACACAAATAATATCATGCTTTGATCAGAAACTGACATGTAAACAATAGCAGTTGAGCATCAACTATTTGCGATTACCGGACATCTGGAGTAATAAACATCCAAGATCCCACCCTCTGAGAAGGTTTGTCCTCTCAATAAGATATAACTCCACAAACACTAAGGTTATATTTGGTTTGTGAAAATTTTTTGCTCTCCTTTTCCAATGAAATTATTATAATTTTGAAAAATGAAATGAAAAGGTAAAAGAACAAGTGGTATCACCTTTGTTAATAGAAAAATCAAGTTTTGCACAGAGGAAAATTGGCCATTCCCACAAATGAGGAAAAAAAAATAATGTTTTGATAGGCCTATTTTCCTTAAAATTTCTCAGTGTGAACATTTTTCACAACAATTCTCCTTTTGCTTTGAGATTTTTTTATTGAAAAAAAAAAGAAGAGAAAGAACTCTTTCCTATACAAGTTAGCCTAATTTTTGCACATAACTTTTAGAATGGCAATGAGAACTTTAGCTTTTGACAATAAGTCGGTCATTGAGCGCCTCACTAAATTAATAGATGCATACTAGAATACAAAAACAAGTCAAACACAAAAGGACAGCCCAGTGCACGAAGCTTTCACAATGCAGGGTTCGAAGAAGGATCACATTGGGTCTATTGTCCTTACCTGCAAATGGTTGTTTCCGCGACTCGAACGCGTGACCACAAGGTCACATTACAGCAACTTTATCGTTGCGCCGCGCCAAGGCTCCCCTTAAAAACAAGCCAAACATAGAAGTGTAAAATAAAATATAGACTTTGACTGCGTGCACACTTCTTCTAAATGTGAATCACCAAACCCTTATTTCAGAAAATATCCTATAAATATTCTACCAAGAGAAAATTTCATTTTTCCCTCGTACCTACTTTTCATTTTTGCCCTCCAAAGTTTAGAATATTACATTTTAACCCCTGATAGTTTGCAAAATACAGACAAAATGCTCCTTAAGTTTTTTTTCTACTCTTCAAAATACCCCCCAAGTTTTAGCTAATTTTCAAAAAGCATGTAATATTGCCAAAATAGCCCAGACTTTGTAATTTTATTTCAAAATTCCACTCTATGTTATCTTTTAATAGAGAAGTAAAGAATTGAGGTTATGTGTCTCATGTGAACATTTAGAGTGGATTTTATAGGGGTAAAAAATTGGAGCCACAAGTTTAGTTTTTAACTAGGAGCATATTTGTAAATTTCTTGTTCTATCATTAGAGGCTGCTCACTCACCTTCTTCCTTATGAAATGGTTTACTCTTGGTGGCATCGCCCCATGCACTAGCCATCAGCCCATCCCGTGGGGACATGAAATGGTTTACTCTTACACCAATAGTTGCTTGCTCATCTTCTTTCTCATGAAACTGTCCACTCTTTTTTTTCCACCAATGACTACTCACTCATCTTCCTCCACATAAAAAGGTTTGCTCCTTCACCAATAGCTACTCAATCATCTCCTTCCTCATAAAGTTGCTCAATCTTTCACAATCTCTTACAAACCCCACCATTGCATCTTCTTACTCCCATCACTCGCGCCTCACTATATTCGTCATTGTGAAATTGTTCACTCCTCTATGCAAGATTTAAGGGTTTTGGCGTTGTGATGGGAAGAAGATGTGGTAATTGAGGGCTTATGAGATATCGTGAAGGAGCAGCCGATTTCATGAGGAAGGATATGAGTCAGTTTTGGTGAAAGGGTAAGCAGCTGTTGGAGAAAGCAACTATTGGTGAGTGTGGAAATCATGATTTTGTAATCATGTATAGGCTGAAAATATTCCATAAATTATGGGATATGGTTGCATATCTAGTTTCTATAAATGTCTATTAGTTTTTTAGATAAGTATGTTAGAATTTTCAGGTTTTTTTATTAGAACAGTCTCTTATGAATAATAAGCCATTGTTATTTCTATAAAAAAGGATTAGGATCGCATGAATTTGACAAATTTTGAGCTAATACAATTTTCAACAATAAATAAACAACTATAGGTGAAAGAGTGGCGAGGAAGAAGATGGGCTAGCAGTCGTTGCTGAAGAAGTGGACGATTTCATAAGAAAGAAGTTGAGTGGGCAACCTCTAATGGATTAAATTAGAAATTTGCAAATGCCCGTAGTTAAAATTCAACCCACAATTCCAAATTTTTTCACCCTTATGAAATTCCACCAATATGATCATGTGTGGCAAATGACCCCGATTCTTAAACTCTTCATTGAGAGATGACAAAAGGGCTATTTGAAATAACATTATAAAACTTGAGGTATTTTGAAAAATATTAAAATATTGAAGAGCATTTCAAGAAGTAGCCAAAACTTGGGGATATTTTGACAATATTAAAAGCTTAGAGAATTTTGAAAAGTAACAAGAACTTGAGGGCATCTTGTTACTATTTTGTAAACTATAGGGATAAAATTTAATATTCTAAACTTTGAGTAACAAAATGAAAAAGTAAACTAGGGGGTAAAATAAAATTTCATCTTCTACTAAGAAGAAACAGCGATATGTTCACATTAATCATATTCTTTCAACTTATCAGGGATAATAAATCAACGTCCCCTAATTCTAAGTAAGAAGAAAATCAACTACTAACAACCACTTAAATCAATGATTACTTAGCCTGATAATTTGATTTCAATCTAATTTAATTCCTATACATATAAAGGGAAAAATAAACGAGCAATGAATATAAAGTTGAGTCTATGAACATATATGAATCAATCAGAACCTCCTCTGAAAAGAAGGAAAAAAACATCTTGTAAATCATTGTTTTAACATCTCACCATGAAGCTAATACCAGTCATCTCTGTTGGAAATGCAACAATAATACAGAATGCAAGTCAGTTCAAAGACAAATCCCGAGCACTCTAGTAATAAAGAATAAATCGAGCCAATGGCAACTTGTGATTAACGAGAAAGAAAATTTTAACATCTTAAGACTGAAGCGGCTTCTAGGTTTAGATTTAATCGACATAGCGCTTACATGAAGATTCATCAACAGTGACATCAAGCGAAAATTTCTACCAGCAGAAGCGACAAGATCAAAAGACTGGAAGCTCAGATCTAGCGAAATATAAGATGCGCAAACACAAAACAAACCCGGATCTCGTGAAATCAGAGAAAAATCCAGATCCCTACCCAGATCAACAAAGGGATCAAAGCACAAAACGGATCACCTTACGGAAATCGCGGGGAGCGACGCCGGGGAGGTAGAAGGCGCGGGCGAAGGGCAACAAGACGAGCAGAAGTGCTAGGAGTAGGCACGCCGCGACCTCGCCGCTCGCCTTAACCATTGCGCGAGGCGAGGCGGAAGGAGATCAGAGAGAGAGAGAGAGAGATCGCGTGGCGCTCCCGGAGAAGAAAGGAAGCGACCAACTCGATGGAGACGAAGGAGAAAGAAGCAAAGCTCGAATGGAGAAGGACGAAACTGGAATTGTAATTTAATCTCGCCTGAACAATTGAACCGATGAAATTTGACTTCAAACGAAGCGGACGCCGAAATCGACTCACATGTATACCTTCGTTGAGGGCTGGAATTTTTTCCGTGGGAACGAATTGGATAGCCGCAGAGGTTTTTTATGTGATGGTGTTGTTGTGGGTGCGATTTGTGGTGTATGTTGGTTGGGATGGTGCAGGTGGTGAAGGATCTGGTAGGCTGGGACGCCGTGGTCCCGGCCTCCCGGGCCGAGAGCTTGGTTCCCAAGCAAAAGCTGTGGGAGAGCGGACGTGATCTTATTTTACGGCTTTGGTTTAAATATTAAAATTCATATACGAAACAG
>JBBUKS010467581.1:0-17942 GCA_038050645.1 Hedychium gardnerianum
ATCTTCTAATTCACCCACCACCATTTTTAGAACGTTCAGTGTATCTACTCGATAAGATTGATCCAAATTATACCAGCCCTTCATTCAATCAGTTTCTTACTTCCTATTATGGATTTGATAGAGAAAACAACTTGAATAAGACACGAAATTGACAACGATGTCATCCTTTTTCTAATGCATTCTTTGATAACTCAAAGTGATTTATTTATCTCAGTTCATAATTCTTAGAATGATCCAAAAAGGAACGTGAGCGATCATCAACATCGTCATATGGCTATATTACCATGGAAAAATGTATCAGAACACAAAAGTTCCAAAAGGAAGAAAAAAGAGATTTACTTGAGGAAAAAAATAAAAAAAATCTCTGTAATCGAATCGAGTGCAAGAGGATTGAGCTCGAGTTAAAGATACGCAGGAATCTCCAATGCCATGTAGGGGAGAGAAGGTACCGAAGGGACGGTATACTGAAGCATAGATGTTTCTTCCATGGGAACATCCAAAAGAGTTCAACGAGGCACCATCCTACGATCACTCCTTGGGCGACATTGAGCTATTAAAGAGTAGGCAAGGCTGTGTGAGCGACAGTGGGAGGAGAGGAACAAAAATGAAGGGCGAAGAGAAAATGACGAGTAAGTGGGAGGGAGAAGCGGTGGAGGACGCGGAGGAGGAAATGGGAGATTGATGGAGGAGAAGGAGGGTAGAAGAGGGGCATGGTCATCGCGGAGAAGAGGAGTTTCCAATAGCGCCGACAATCCTGAACACCTCAAGTCACGGAAGAGTGGTGGAAGCTGGGCCGCGGGCGACGTGGAGGAGTGGCGGAGGAAGCTAGGTCGCTGGCAACATGGTAGAGTGGTGGAGGAGGCTAGGTCGTGGTCGGCGTGGAGAAGTGGCGGAGGAGGCTAGGTGTGGGCGGCACGGAGGAGAGTTTTGGCGGAGGCTAGGTTTTTTGTGGAGTTTTGGAGGCTAGGTTTTGGTGGAGATGAGTTTTGGAGGCTAGATTTTTCATGGAGGAGGGTTTTGGAGGCTAGGTTTTTCGTGTAAATATGTATGTATGTGTAAAAAAAAAAAATTTTTTAAAGACAACGTCATTGTTTTAGACCCCAAAACATGCACATAGACAATAGTTTAATAAAATCGTTGTCAGTTTCTAAGTAAGCAATGCTAATAGACAATGGTTGATTAAAATCGTTATTGTAGGCCCAAAAAACAAGCTCATATACAATAATTTTAAAAAATTGTTGTCTTTGATATACATAAGACAACGTTTTTTAAAAAACCATTGTCTTCTTTAATGGATGTGGTTGAATCCCAAATTTCTTGTGGTTGGTGTTCGATTGGAGGTTTTCGGAATTCTACCGATTCTATTGAACCATGCGAGCCAGATTGGCAGAATTGGAGGCTCGATAGGCTCCTCTTGAGCAAAGTTTGGTTCCCCCTTAAGAGTCTGCCCCTCTCCAAATATTGGAATCAATGCAGGCTAACGTAAATCATCTCCGACGCTCCGTGGTGGACAAGATAGCCGAATTGCGTTAGACACGGTTCACCTTGGACAAGGTGTAGGGCGAGGCGAAGGACTTTGAGGCTGGACTGGATGACTCTGACAAGTAAAGGAAGTCGGAGAAGAAACACAAGTGAAGGGACCTAACCATCGCGAAACAGCTGAAGGTTGAGGTTGAAGCTCAATGGATGGAACTAGAAGTGGCCAAGGTGGAATAAGAGTTGAAGGAAGCCGAGTCTGGAGTTTTGCAAGCGGAGCTAGAGGTAATGAAGGAACCTACAGGTGAAGAAAGTTAAGGTGCCACTTAGTCCATCGAGTTAAGGAATCTTGGCCGAGTTGGAGGAAGTGAAGGCTGAGTTAGCGGCATGGGAGGCTTCAAAGGAAGCATTGCAAGTTTTGTTGGAGACTCAAAGGGGTCGGATGCAGAGCAAGGAAGCTGAACTACAAGACTATTTAGTCGGAGAGGAAGAGTAATGGGGGGTCAGGAAGAAAGAATTCCTTCACTCTCAAGAACTTTATGATATGCTTGGCAACCTCATGGTCAAGATGATCTAGTATGGAACGGTGAAACAACTACGCAAGGTAGGGAGTCTTCTAGACGATGCGCCCCCACCTCGGATCGTCCTCTCCAAGATTACCAATAACATCCCTAAAGAGGATCTTGCGGACTTAGCATAGGATCTGCCCTTTATTTTGGCCCCTCGAGCTATTGCAATCATTTTCCTGAGATGTAATGAAGAAACTTTGAGATGTTCTGTGACTTTTTCTGCTTTTAGATGCCTTTTAACTATGTTCAAGTCGAGGGAGTTTGGACCCTGAAATGGGCAATTACTGATGGGGATCTATGGTTTGAGACCAGGATATCTTTGGATCTTGACAACGACTATGTCAAAGTTGGGGGAATTTGGACTCGGAAATAGGCAATTGCTGATGGATATTCATGGTTCATGACCAGGATATCTTTGGATCTCGACCCCGACTACATCTAAGTCAAGGGAGTTTGGACTCGAAAATGGGCAATTATTGTTAGAGATCCGTGGTATTTTGCGGAGTGGAAGCACTAAGCTCTCGAAAGCTTTCTCTTTAATGAAAGAGGGAATATGTACAAGATTTGACTTAGTACATGAAGGATACATGTAGGTACACTTGCTCCTTAGGTGCAATAAAGCTTTAAATAATTTGCGCTCCATGGCCTGTTGAGTTTCTTTCCCTCAAGATCTTGCAAGAAATAGGACGAGCTGAGCTTACGAACAACTCAATAAGACTGATGTGCATAGATTATAAATATTTTTAGGCATTGTTTGGTGTACATCTACTTGTATTTCACTAAGTATGATCTGCATTATTGCACCCTATTTTATTTTATTATCATGCTTTTACTCTTTTATTTCGGAGGTCTACTATTTTCATATTTTCATTGACAGGACATATTTTGGAGCTAAAATGGAGCAAAATGGATATTGAAGTTAGCTTTGGAAGAAAACTAGCCAAGCACGATCGTGCCTCTCTGAGGCACGACCATGCCTTCTCCAGCCAAGCAAGGTCGTGCCTCAAAGGCATGACCGTACTTCAACCATGCCACTAGCATTTCTAGAGGCTTCCATGGCTAGGACGTGCCTTTATGCATGACCGTGCCTCTTCAGCAGTTGTGCCACTCATCTGGACTAGAACCTCCCACAGCCAGGCCGTGCCAAAAGGCACGGCCGTGTCTACATCAGCCTTGTATCCCACATCTTTGTCGTGTCAAAAGACACAATTGTGTGTTTTTCCTAGGGAGTGCCATGAAATGACTGTGCCTATAAGGCACGGCCGTGTGGCGAGCTTTCGTGGCCGTGTCGAATTCTAGACAACACTTTAGACCAAAAGTAAAATGATCGTAACTTTCGGCTCGGTTGGAGTTTTGAAACGCTCCACATACCAAAATGTAGATAACTTCAAGATCTACAACTTTTCTTCAGAGTGAAACTAGAGATAACCACATTTAGACCATGCTAAAAGGCAAGGTCGTTCCTCCCCGCATGGTCGTGTCACGTCCCCTGCCCAGACCATAAACTAAACTTTGAACCACCTTAACTTTCGACTCAGTTGAAGTTTCGGGGTGTTCAACCAATCGAATTGAAGATAATTTCAAGAGATACATCTTTGGTTCAGAGTCCAACCCAAGATAAATTGATCTAAGAGGTGAAATACTGGGTTTGGAGGAGCCTAACAAATCTAGTAGATCTGTACAGTTTGGGGGAGGTATAAAAGGGTCAATCAAACCCTTTCTTGACTCATCTTGGACTAGGGGGCTCCTCCCCTTTCCTTAGAGAGGGCTTTCCCCTTCTATGGGAAACCCTAGAGCATCCATCTCCATCCATCTCGATGATCCGTCCACCGTCAGAGCGAGAAATCCATCCAAAGTCACTAGCATCGCATTGATAACCATTCTCTTCTCTCTATTTCATGTATTGAGTTGTAGTTTTCTATTTTCTTTGTCTCTTGGTTGTATTTCCTTCTCTATGGAGTAATCTCCGAATTCTAGAATGTAGGAAGTAATTATGATGTGAAATTGATATATGAACTAGGGATTTTGCCCATTTCTTGGTTCTATGATATGTGTATGACTTGTTCTATGTGTGTTGTTCCTAGTATGTGTTTGACGTAATGTGTGTGTGGTGAATGCATATGGATGTGAAGGATTGGTCACCATGTAGAGCCGAGGCTTTAGATTGTATACCCGAGGAGCCCTTAGTGAAAAGGGTTACCTTAATCGGACTTTCTAGAGTCTTCACCTTGAGATGAGGGCTAATTCTCCATAAGGAATTAGCTAATTAATGTTTAATGGGTTTTCATCAATTCAATATTTGGAAGTGACTTGTGTAGACTGTATGCCTTGGGAGCCCTTAGTGATAGGAGGTTACTTTAATCAGACTTTCTATGTTATCTCTTTTACTTAATAATATTGAATGAAAATAGTGTAAACACTTCGGTCTGATCTTCGCAGGGTCATACCGGTAATTTGGTTAGAATTCCTACAAGATGGTAAACATGGAGGATAAGGAGCTGAAGATATTATAGAGATATTAACTAGCATCATAGTGAAACCGATATCCTAGAATCATCCCCCTAAGCGAATCTCTTTCTCTCTCTCTTGCTCATTCCCTCTCTCTCTCTCTCTATCTATCTCTCTCTCTCTTAGTGATCTCTCTCTCTCTCAAATCTCTAGTTCTCAAGCTTTCAACCAACTTCAATTGTCTAGATAACTTTCTTTGTGAACTTGACTAATGTTTAATCAACAGTCCCTAGGGATTAATATTTTTATTACTTGACGACTTAGCCGTGAACTTGCGGTTTTGACAACAAAGACCCTCTCCATTGTAGCTCCATCTTGTTGACAACGCTGACATGCTTGACCTTAATCCAAACTAAATCTCTGACTTGGAAGGCTCGAGGGATGACTCGCTTGTTGTAGGTCTGACTATGTTTGAGTACGACAAAGTTTGGACTCAGAAATAGGCAATTATTGATGGAGATCCATGATTCATGACTAGGATATCTTTGGATCCCCCAACTATGTTCAAGTTGGGGGAGTTTGAACCCGAAAATCGACTATTGCTTATTGAGATTTGTGGTCCGTGATCAGGATATCTTTGGATCTCGACCCCGATTACGTCCAAGTCAGGAGAGTTTTGACCCAAAAGTAGGCAATTATTGATGGAGATCTGTGATCTATGACTAGAATATCTTTAGATCTCCACCTCGACTATGTCCGAGTCAAGGGAGTTTGGACCCAAAAAAGGGCAATTACTAATGGAGATTCGTGGTTCATTACTAGGATATCTTTGGATCTCGACCCCGACTATGTCCAAGTCGAGGGAGTTTGGACTCAAAAATGGGCAATTACAGATGGAAATTCGTGGTTTGTGATCAGGATATCTTTGGATCTCGACCCCAACTACGTCCAAGTTGAGGGTGTTTGGACTCAAAAATGGGCAATTGCCAATGGAGATTCGTGATCCGTGATCATGATATCTTTGGATCTCGACCTCGACTACGTCTAAGTTGGGGAAGTTTGGATCCGAAAATGGGCAATTGTTGATGGATATCTGTGGTACATGACCAGGATCTCTTTGGATATCAACTTTGACTATCTCCAAGTTGGGGGAGTTTGAACCCCGAAATCGACAATTAGAGATGGTGATCCATGGTCTATGATAAGGATAACTTTGGATTTCGGCCCCAACTACATCCATGTTGGGGGAGTTTGGATGCGAAAATGGGCAATTATCGATAAAGATCCGTGATCCGCGACTAGGATATCTTTAGATCTCGACTTCTACTATGTCCAAGTCGGGGTAGTTTGGATTCAAAAATAGACAATTGCTGATGAAGATCCATGGTTTGTGACAAAGATATTTTTGGATCTTGAGTCTGACTATGTCCAAGTCGGGGTAGTTTGGACCCGAAAATGGGCAATTGCTGATGAAGATCTGTGATTGGTGACAAGGATATCTTTGGATCTCCACCCTGACTATGTCCAAGTCGGGGGAGTTTGGACCCAAAATTGGATAATTATTGATGGAGATTCGTGGTCTATGACTAGGATATCTTTGGATCTACACCCTGACTATATCTAAGTCAGGAGAGTTTGGACCCGAAAATGGAAAATTGGTGTTGGAGATTCGTGGTCCGTGACCAGGATATATTTGGATCTCGACCCTCATTACGTCCAAGTCGAGGGAGTTTGGACTCAAAAATGAGCAATTGGTGTTGGAAATCCGTGGTCCGTGACTAGGATATCTTTTGTGGTCTATGACTAGGATATCTTTTGATCTCGACTCCAATTATGTCTAAGTCAAGGGAGTTTGGACCGGGAAACGAGCAATTGGTGATGGAGATTCATTGTCTGGGAACAGGATATCTTTGGATCTCAACAATGACTATGTCAAAGTTGGGGGAGTTTGGACTCGGAAACGGGCAATTGTTGATGGGGATTCATGGTTTATGACCAGGATATCTTTGGAACTCAACCCTGACTACATCTAAGTCGAGAGAGTTTGGACCCAAAAATGGGCAATTACTGATGGAGATCCGTAATATTTTGCGGAGTGGAGTCACTAAGTTGTCGGAAGCTTTATCATTAATGAAATAGGGAATATGTACAGGATTTAACATAGTACATGAAGGATACATATAGGGTATGCTTGCTCCTCAGGTGCAATAAGGCTTCAAGTAATTTGTGCTCCATGGCCTGTTGAGCTCCTTCCCCTTAGGATCTTACAGGTAATAGGATCTCAAGATGAGCTTGTGAATGACTCAATAAGGCTCTCCCCATTGTGGCTCCAATTTGTTGACATCACCGACAGACTTGACCTTTCTCCAAAGTAAATCCGTGACTTGGAAGATTCGATGGATGACTCGCTTATTGTATGTCTGGCATATTCTTTGTAGGTAGGCCATGAGTCAGGCAACTACTCTTTCTTGGGTCTCAGTTATCAAATTGAGGTCGAGAAGCCACTGGTCAGAGTTGTACCAATCATAGGTGTTTCACCGAATGGATTATTCTCCAACTTCCATAGGTATGACTGCCTCTCTGCCATAGACAAGGTGAAAGGGGGTCATTTTAGACAATTCCTCCACCCAACTAACCTTCACATGATTTAGTTTGATTTTGAGCCCCCAAACTATTTCCTGATTAACCACCTTAGTTTGTCCATTACTTTGCAGATAAGCAACAGAAGTGAAGGCCTGCTGAACGTCATACCCTTCACACCATTCTTTGAGCTTCTGGCCTTGGAATTGTCGACCATTGTTAGAGACCAGCTTTTGAGGTAAGATGAACCGGAAAACAATGTTCTTCCATAAGAACTTCATCACAATATCCTCAGTAATCCGGACCAAGGCTTCCTCCTCCACCCATTTGGAGAAATAATCAACAACGACGAGGACGAATTTTCTCTATTGGGGTATGGTCAGGAAGGGACCGACAATATCTATCCTCCATTGATCAAAGGGGCAAGAGATGGTGGACGTCTTAAGGATCTCGATTGGATGATGGGAGAGATGCTGGTGTTTCTGATAATGGACGCATTTGGCAATGTATTGGGCTACATCAACTTGTAAAGTTAGCCAAAATTACCTAACCAAAAGTGCTTTCCTAGCAAGCGTTTGACCCACAATATGATTCCCATAAATACTTTCATGAATCTCCCACATAACATAATTGACATCTTCTGAGCTAAGACATTTGATAAGTGGGCATGAGAAAGCTCACCGATATAGATTGTCTCCGATCAAGGTGAAATAGGTGGCTCTTCTTTTGAGTGTCTGAGCTTGCTTCATGTCTATGGGAAGGTTCTGTGTTGAAGAAAGGAACTGAGAGGAACTCTCTAGTCGGCTGGTCCATTCAATTCTGTCCCTTGATTAATTTGGGCCACCAATGGAGCCTGAATTACTGAATCTTTGAGAGTCCAGGCGGTCAGCGCACTTACCATTTTGGTCAATTCATCGGCCTTCTGATTTTTTGCTCGGTAAATCTTTTGTAGAGTGACTTCCTAGAAATCAACCTTCAATATATCAAAAATATCCAGATATCTCCGCAGCCTATCATTTTTAATTTCAAAATTCCCTTCCAACTACTAGGCGACCAAGTGAGAATTCGAGTGGATGACAACTCGGGAAGTGTTATATTGGAGAGGTGTCCTAAGGCAATCGCCTCAGATATTATATTATTTATTAGATAAATAATATTCACTATTTAGGTGTACTTCTTCATGTATAAGATTTGATCTTAAACTCAATTAATGAAGTCCACAATATGGTGCATAACATGAGAGAAATTATGATTGGATCATAATTAGTGGGTATCTCTTCATGTGTAATTATGTACATATTGATATCTTCCCTACTCGATAAATTCTGTGAGATTAGCATGTGTTATACTCCTTGGTTTATCCAAGCAGCTGATCCTCGCTGGTTGGAAACATTGGGATGTTGAGAGTTAACATATAAATGCTAGTTAAGGGTAACTAGTTCATTAGATATGACTTGCTATGAGACTTCATATGGTTCTATGAATGTGAATGAAGATCTCATTGTAGCTCAAGTGCAAGTTTTCCTTAGACTTGAGGTATTCAAGTCATCTTGGTCATAGAGACTTATGCTTTGATATCTTAAGCGAGCATCTCCTTGAAAGTGTGGATCTGGGATGATTGGGTATAAGTCAAGATATCCGAAGGTGTTTGAATAGCCTATAGTGGATTCACCACTCATTTTATAAGGGGACGTATACCCTATGATCTCTTGTTAGGATTGTTACTCATAAGCCTTTGGCCAAAACAAAACATGTCATGAGGATGATCTTCTTGGACATGTGTTTTGAGTAATTTAATCCACAGAACAAGGTACTACTACTTGGGCGAGGTGTAATGTAGTAAGCCTAGTGAGGAATGACATATAGACTATGTCCTAAACCAAGTGGGTATAAAATGGAAAGGTACAAATGCACTAATAACTATAGCTGCTGAAGGGTTCAAAATTATTTTTGGATCAACTATGATTTTCTAGTCAATTGGGGGTCATGATGTAATATTAGGTGTTACTCATGATCTATTCATACTTAATGGTTAATTATGAATGACCAACATAACTACGAACCTATTGGCTTACATGCACTATGAGTATATCCGAAAGACATAAAATAAGTTTTAGAATTGGATTCTCAGATCGAGAAAGATTAAGTTTGGTTGTCCCAAACGAAGGGAAAATATGGAAAGTAATTGTCAGAATGAAAGTGCTAATGGGCCACATCTCTTGTAGACAAGTTAAACCCTCTTTTGTTTAATCATGGACCAAATTGGTTTTCTTTTAAACCAAGCTGGTTTGGTTTTGAACCAAGCTGGTTTGGTTTTGAACCAAACTTAAAGCTAATGGATTGGGTGGCTTAATGGGTATGACCTTAAACTTGATCTTCAAACTCAGTAGGAAAAAAAAAATGTTGAACTAGGCAACACTGAACCTGGGGCGACCGACTTCAAACTCGACAGGAGATCTATAGAAAGATATAGATGAGGGAAAAATTATAGAGGTTATTCTTTTCTAGGTTTTTCTTCTCTTCTCTCTCTCTCCCTCTCTTGCCGCCGCCCAACACCAAGACACCGTCAAGAAGAAGCATCCATCAGGGCTCCTTGCCTCCGCCATCCTTGCTACCATCGGCGTCACTAGCTACCGCCGGCCCTTCCCAGCTACCCCCTTTGCCAACAGATGTCCAACGACCGCTAACAACTGTTGTCTAAGAGCCGAATAGCATCCCGAAGGCTACTGTCCCTTTCGGTGCCCTCGTCCCACCGACTGTGCTTCCACCATCGTCCTTCCTCCGTCTTATAAAGCTCTCTATCCCCGACCACATTCGTTGATAGTAGCTTCCATCATGCCGGACAGTGGCCAAGATGCTGTCGTCCAACACTCTTGGTGTCGTCGGGTTGCCTTGTGCCACCAGGTACCAAGTCGTGTTGTGGATCCTCTCTCGGATCACGTTGTCTCCATCCTTTAGCTAGTACCGAAGCTGGGAGATGACTTGTAACTTAGCTTAGTCATCTCAAAGGTATCTCGATGTGGATACGAATAGAAGCAAGTCTAGTTAGGCTTGCTTGTTGATGTCGTTTTTGTTGCATGTCATCCAATAGGTATATCTCCTAACAAAATTTTAATCTACGGTTATGTCCAGTGCATGTATGTTCCTGTGATTGTGTGTGATGTTTGTTGTAATAATTTAGGAAATTATTATGCTTCCACTGTATTTTTTTTTGAAAACACCTATCATGCATGCACCCAAAACCCCAAAAGGAAGCCTCAACTGGTTTTGTCGCTTGAAGACTCGCGAGTAAAGTTTTATATTCTGTGTTTTCAAAACCGCTTGCACTTCGACATAGATCATAGATCTGTGTTTTCATGTCAAAGTTGTCATAAATTTTATTTATGAATATTTAGGAAATTACTGATATGGAAATTGTTTTCTAATCCAATGTAAAATTTCCAATTTTGGAAAAACATTTCCTAATTTGTTAGGAAATCCAATCTTTGAAATAATTTCCCAATTTGTTAAGAAATTTCTAATTTTGAAAAATATTTCCTAATTTGTTAGGAAATCCAATCCTGGATATTATTTCCTAATTTATTAGGAAATCCAATTTTGAAAATTATTTTCTAATAAAATATTGAATTAGATTTGAAAATTGTTTCCTAATCTAATTAATGGATCTTTGTTTATGGAAACTAAATCCTTTATAATATTTGATTTCCTAATTAATTTATGATAACTATGCCATGATTGATGCCATGTTTTATGCCATGTTTTATGTCAGAATATATGCCATGTAATTTCATGTAGATAGTTTACCAACTTTGCATGAAATGATGAAACCTTAAATTAAACAAAATCCTTTGTTTAAATCTTAAAGCATACACCTTCCATTAATATGGTAAGAATTATAGTTTAATTTCTTGTTTAGTTTTTTGACTCTCTTCAAGCTCAACTTGAAATTAGACATGTTCAGACCATTGAGATATAATCTCATGATTAATGGGCCGACATTAATTTGTGGGACTCTCTCCAAGGTTAATGTCGATAGAGGTGAAGTTGGGTGATATGCATATGATGTATATATGTTAATGAGTTAATGACCGACGTTTATGCAAATATCAATAGTTGATAGCATAATATGATAGTTATATATATGGGATATATAATTGGTATATTCGATACCTACCACTAGAACTAAGAACGAATTGTTGGACTCTCTCTAAGGTTGTTCTTATCTATAGAAGATATCAACCCACTTGGAGAAAAAAACCTTACCATCTCTCAAATTCAAAGTAAGGGCTATTGAATTCGTTAAGCAAGCGGGATTTTCCTTTTATGTATGTGAATTGTTTACATTACATGTTTAATTCATTTCTCTCATATATGCTCAATTTTGTATTTCTAGGTTAATAGAGTTAGAATGTCTTCTTTGAATTTGCACTAAATTTTGGACACACAAAAAATTGACCGGGCCGAACTTCTTGGATTAGCTTCGAAACTTTAGAATTATTCTCAAGGTTGAGAAGATTGCCTATGTCCTCGAAGAGCCTCTTCCCTCGAGTCTGGCGGATGATGCTACTTCGGACCAAATGTTGGCCCATTAGAAGCATATAGCTGATTATGAACTTGCAAGTTGCATCATGCTAGCTTTGATGTCTCCTGAACTACAGAAACAACATGAGCATATGCATGCTTATACCATTGTTTATCATCTTCGTGAGTTGTTCGATGAGCAAGCTAGATCTGAACGGTTCTAGGTCACCAAGCTTCTCTTTCACTCAAAGTTGTAGGAGGGTTCATCTGCGGTGCAATATGTACTAAAAATGAATGACTATATTGAATGGTTGGGATCACTTAGATTTGTTATGGATCATGAGTTAAGTATTGACTTAATTCTGCACAGTTTTCCTGATAACTATTCACAGTTTGTGATAAATTATCATATGAACCATCTTGAATCCATAATTACAGAGTTGATCAACATGCTTAAGACAATGGAGCCATCTATTAAGAAAGAACATAAAGTTGTGATGTTATTTGACACTTCAAAGAAAGGTTCTAAGAAGAGGAAGTCAAAAGATCAAGCTAAAAGGAAGAAAAAGGACAAGAAAGAAGAACCGGAACCAAAGGGTCCATGTCACCATTGTGGCAAGGTGGGACACTGGCGAAGAAATTGCAAGATTTATCTTGAGTCCTTGAAGAAGAAGACAACATCTAATGCCCCATCTGTTTCAGGTATCTTCATTATTGAATGTCATACTATTTTCTCAAAAAATTAGGTATTGGATACAGACTGTGCCTCACATATATATAATGACATACAGGGGCTAAGGAATAGTAGAAAACTAGTCAAAGGAGAATCAAATTTGCGAGTTGAAAATAGAGCAAAGGTTGTAGCTATAGCCATAGGAACTTATTTGTAGAAACTCCCTAGTGGACTAGTTTTGGAATTGGATAATTGTTATTATGTTTCTTCATTAATAAAGAACATTAATTCTATTTCTTGCTTAAATAGAAAAGACTTCCATTTGACTTTTAATAATAATTGTTGTTATATAATGTTGAATGATATTCTTTATAGAACTGAAACATTATGCAATGGTATCTACATGTTAGATATATCCAATGATATATTCAATATCGAAATGAGAAACAAATACGCTCGATGAGACGATCCATTAACTTCCTATACGTGGCATTGTCGATTTGGCCATATAAGTAAGAAACACATGTCCGAATTGCACAGGTGTGGAATTTTGGAATCATTTGACTTGGATTCATTTGATACATGTGCTTCATGCTTAAAAGGAAAGATGACTAAGTTGCCTTTTAAAGGAAAATGTGAACAAGAGAATGACGTATTTGGCCTTATACATACTGATGTATGTGGTCCCATGTCACCTCATGTACGAGGAGGTTATAACTACTTCATTACCTTTATCGATGATCACTCACAATTTGGGTATGTGTATCTATTAAGATACAAGTCCGAGGCCTTTGAAAAGTTCAAAGAATTTAGACATGAAGTAGAGAAACAACTTGACAAAAGTATTAAAATACTTCGATTGAATCTATGTGGTGAATACTTAAGCCAAGAGTTTCAAGATTATCTAAGAGAAAATGAGATATTATCTCAAAGGACTCCGTCTTACATGCCACAACATAATGGTGTGTCAGAAAGGCGAAATCGAATCTTATTAGACATGGTTACGTTGATGATGAATCACACGAATCTTCCCAAATCCTTTTGGGGTTACACACTCAAGATAGCTGCTTACTTGCTAATTAGAGTCCCGACTAAGACAATCTCTACTACTCCATATGAAATATGGAATGGAAAAAAAACCTCATTTATCTTATTTGAGGATATGAGGTTGTCCTTCTTATGTGAAGAAGACTATATCAAATAAGCTAGATGCTAAGTTTGATAAGTGTTTATTTATTAGTTACCCTAAGGAAACTAGGGGTTACTAATTCTATCATCTCTTGGAACAAAAGGTGTTTGTCTTAAGGTATACTGTATTTCTAGAGAAAGAGTTTCTCTTACAAGAAAATTGTGGTAGTGAGGTTTAACTTGGAATAGTTCAATAGACTCCAATAGACACCAAAGAGATGTTTAATCAAGAACCACAGTTGATTACTCATGAGGATGAGGTCACGACTGAACCTATTATTACACTATCTCCTTGTAGATCTAATAGGACACGTCTAATTCCTGAGAGATATGAATTTCTCATAAATGAGTCGAGAGACGTTCTACTCATTGAGGATGAGGAACTATAGTTATGAAGAAGTTCTGAAAAGTTCATAAAGGGACTCATGGTTAAAGGCCATGGAATCGGAAATGAATTCCATGTAGGAAAACCAAGTTTGGAATTTGGTGGACCAACATGAAGGTATAACACCTATATGGTGCAAGTGAGTTTTCAAGAAGAAAATCAACATGTATGGTAATGTGATTACCCATAAAGCAAGATTGGTGGCAAAAAGACTATTGATGTGCGTAGATTATATATATTTTTAGACACTTTATATTGCAAATCTACTTACATTTCATTAACATGATCTATATTATCCTACCTTATTTTATTATGTTATCATGTTTTTTCTTCCACATTGTTCGAAGATCTGCTTTTTCTTTATTTTCATTGACAGGGTGCATTTCGGAGTAAAACAAAGATTAAATGGAGAGCAAAGCAGAAAGCAGAGCATGAAGCAAAGAAGCCAGGGCCAAGGCATTGGCCATGTCCCCTAGGCACGGGCGTGCCTTAACAACAGAAGGAACTCTAGGCATGGCCATGTGTCCTAGACATGACAATGTGACACCCTTGAAGAAAGCCCTGGCATGGTCGTGTGTCTCAGACACGGTTGTGTGTCATTCCTGGGAGAACTTTCGGCACGACTATGTGTCCCCAACACGGCTGTGTCTAGCAACAGTGCTTCCTCAACACTGGGTCGTGCCTCATAGGCATGGTCATGCCTCCAGTCCAGCTAGCCTCAAGAGTAGGATGTGCCTCTCAGGCACGACCGTGTGCAAGAAAAATAGGGGTCGTGCCCCACGCCTATAAAAGAGGATTTTACGTCTTTCTCAAGGGGAGGTTGTTCTTCCCTTCTAGGGAGAACACAATGTCCATCACCACTCAATTTCCAAAGATTTCACCGGCGATCCGAGGTAGTTTTCTCCGATCCATCCATCATCCGAGCAAGGAGAGCACTCCCGAAGGCCAAGACGACAACCAGCTAAGCATTTCTTTCCTCTTCTCTTTAGATAGGGCTAGAATGTTTCTTTACTTATCTTTGTGCTTTCTCTCCTTGTGTATGGAGTAGATCTCTTACATTCTAGGGTTAGGGAGTATTTATGATGTGATTGATGATGTATGAACTATGGCTATGCCAATTTCCTATTTCTATAAGATATTACCTCATATGCTATATGTGTTGTGTCTTGTACATGTTTGACGAAATGTGTATGTGAATGATGCATGTAGATCTAAGGTGTATGCTTCTATGTTAAGGTTGCTACTAGACTAGATAATTGGGAGATTCTTAGTGACAAAGGATTCTCATTCAACCAAATTATTATGCCCTTAGTGACAAAGGGCATCGACACTTACCCCCTTTATAAAGTTAAAAGATCTTGACATAAGAACTAACCTTAGTTACATAGGAGTAGCATGGAGAATTAGGAGATGAACATGTTATAGTGACATTATCTAAATTAATAGTGAAACTGACAACCTAAAATCACTTCCTAAACCAACCTTTACAACTCACTTCCCTCTCTTTTCGAACCTAGACATCACACACTCTCTCTCTCAAGCTCTTTCTCACTCTCTCTCTAGTTCACAAGCTTTCTCACAACCTCGATTAGTCTAGCTACTAGCTTCACAAACTCACTAGTGCATTAATCCATAGTCCCTGTGGGATCATTATCTTTTTTTACTGACGACGTAGTCGTGCACTTGCGGTTTTGTTAACAAGTTGTTGGCGCTATTGCCGGGGACTATTGAGATTAACATTAGTGACTAGTGATTTAGTTAGCCTAGACCATTTTTTTTATTAATAAAATTTGTATTTATTTACTTGTGAATAGTACTTTTTTGTTCATACATACATAATCCAAAAATATTGCAATTTCATTTTACATATTGCATAATCCAAAAATATTGTAATTTCATTTTACTTACTTGTGAATAGTTTTTTCTTATACTATACATAATCCAAAAATATTATAATTTCATTTTTACATACATACTTAATTCAAAAATATTTCATTTTTGTTTTTTGCTTTCATACTCTATATTCTTTTTTCTCTTCACACGAAAACTTGATTTGGAGTTTGTTCTTGTATGCGCAGAGCTGCAGATAATCTATTGTCATTTGATCTAAAGATAGATTTAACTTTCAGAAGAAGAAGAGAAATCTGTAGAATAATTTAGAAGAAGAGAAAGTACAACTAGATATGACAAACAAATCACTTAAGGACTATGTCACATCTTATGCAAAGGGCCTCAGGTCAAGCATCACTAGACCTACTATTGAGGCAAAAAATTTGAAATTAAGCCTGCGATGATTTCCATGGTACAACAAAATCAATATGGGGGTGGACCCAATGAAGATCCTAATCAACATTTGGAGATATTCTATGAAATTTGTTGAATAATGAAAATGAATGGAGTGGCAGCAGAGACCATCAGACTATTATTATTTGGATTTTCACTGAGAGATAGAGCAAAAACATGGTTAAATTCCTTACCTTTTAACGGTATTACATCTTGGGAACAATGTGAATAGGTATTCTTGAAGAAGTTCTTTCCTCCAAGCAAGACGACATATATAAGGAACTTAATAGCTAGCTTTAGACAGAATGAGAGGGAATCCCTCTATAAAGCATGGGATAGGTTCAAAGAACTTCTAAGACAGTGCCCACATCACGAATTAGAAAAGTGGCTAGTTATTCACACGTTCTACAATGGAATTAGCTATGAAACTAAGGTCTCTTTGGATTCTACAGCAAGCGGAGCTGTGATGAATAAGAGCCTATATAAAGTTGAGGAAATAATAGAGTGTGTGGCTATGAATTATCACCAGTGGGTGTCAGAAAGAAGTAACTCAATCAAAATTCTAGGAATACATGAGGTTAACACTTTGGATTTAATCTCTGCTAAGATGGATGCCCTTACAAAGAAATTTGAAGCTATAAATACAATCAGGCTAATGTAATCAATGTAAGCTATGAAATATATGGTGAAATAGAGCATGCAAATGAAACTTATCCACTTTGAGCCATAACTACACAATTAGCTCACATTGAACAAGTAGATGTAATAGAGAATTTCAACTCAAGAGCCAATAACCTATATTCTAACACATACAACCCCAGATGAAGAAATCATCCAAACTTCTCCTATCGTAACAACAATCAAGAGCAAATGGGGCAAACATCAAATTTTCAGCAAACTTCACAATCCTCACACCTAGAGAAGCTAATTGAGGAAATGCATGCCACCTAGTTGGAAATGAAGAATGATATCAATAATTTTTGCGAGATAATGGATAATGTTGAAAACCACTTAAAGATTCTTGACAATCAAGTAGCACAAGTAGCTATCACTTCTTCAAGGCAACAAGAGTCATTTTCAAGAAAACCAGAAAATAATTTAGTTGAGCACAATGCCATTGAGCTAAGAAGTGGACGAACCTTGGGGCAACCCCAAGTGACTGCTACATCTGAAGGGATCGAACGTATGACGATATGGGAGTCAGCTCCTTCTTCTACACATAACGAGCACATCCAACAAGAAGTTGAGAATGATGACTCAATTGAGGCTAGCCCATAGGGTGGAATTGTACTACCAATACCCTTTCCTCAACGATTTTCAAATGCAAAAGGGATGAGGAATTTAACCAATTTCTGAAGAATATCAAGGAATTATGCATCGAGATCCCACTCATAGACGCCCTACAACAAATGCCTAAGTTTGCCAAGTTTATGAAGAATATCCTTTCAACAAGAAGCAAGAAATATGACGGCAAAACAGTAGCCTTAACTGCGTAGTGCAACCCTTCAATATCAAACTATATGCCTCCAAAGTTGAAGGATCCAGAAAGCTTTTCTATTCCCTACACCATCGGGACTACTACTATTCAAAAAGATTTTTGTGATTTGGGAGCTAGTGTGAGCCTCATGCCTCTTTTGTTGTATAATAATTTTATAGTTGAAAATTTTGAAACTCACTACTATGACACTACAACTGGAAGATCACTCCCATAGATACCCACTAGGTATTCTTGAGGATGTGATAGTTAAGGTAGGGAACTTATTGGTCCCTACCGATTTTGTGGTCCTAGAGATGAATAAGGATTCTAAAATCTCAATCA
>JBBUKS010467690.1:0-17941 GCA_038050645.1 Hedychium gardnerianum
AGCTTTCATAGCTCAGTTGGTTAGAGCACCCGTTTAGTAAGCGGGAGGTCTTGAGTTCAACTCTCAATGAAAGCATTTTGTGATGTTTTTTTTTCCACCTGTGTGTGCTGTAAAAATCAATGCTCACCACTCATTATTAAAAATATAAATCAATTCAAATAGTTTGCAACCTTAGTTTTATTGTAACAAACAATACCACAACATTTTCAGTTAAGACAAGAAGTTGTTAACTTGAGCACAATTCTTGTAGCAACTGCAAAACAAAATTATCAGATAATTTTGTATGTTGATGGAAATAGCCCACTGCATTTCTCTCGTCCTTAATTTTTTTTTTATGAATAACAATCATCTTTTCTTCAAATTTTATTATTCAAAAATGCCAAAAACAATACTGTTAAATGTTCATTTTTATTTAAAATTTTATTTTCTAAAAAATAAAAAATAGGAAATTCTGAAGAACGGGAATGGCAAATGAGATAATGGCAAATGAGATTTACAAAATTCTTTTCAAAATTAATTCTTTTTTCTTCAATTCATATTGTTCAAAAGCAACAGGGCTCAGACAAGATAATGGCAAATGAGATTTACACACGGAGGAGATATTACAACATGAAGAAATTCATATTCAGTCACGTCTAACTGGAAGCTAGGAGATCCCTCAACTCTGACACTGGAGGCATGGTCTCGTTGGGGTAGATCTTGGCCACTGTCTGAACAAAGCTTTCATATTTCTCCAAAAAGTCTTTCTGCGATATTCAAATGAAAGACGTCATGGAAATTTTAAACTCACTTGATGTATTAATTTCTTGCAAAACTATCAGTTTTCTTAAATTTTCATTTTTTTTTTTGTTGCTTTGAAAATGAGCACCATAGGAAGCATAAAGCGAAAGTAAAATACAATGAACAGAGATCAACCAACTATTTGGAATAAACTCAAGGAAAAATAAATTTTACCAGTCGATTTTGATAAAGCAAATCTGACACACGATTGGTTTAGGAAGTTATTTTTTTCCGTACTTTTTATTATGATATTGTGCAAAGGATAACTAATTCATCGGACAATTAAATTCTATATTGCCTATATAGCCAAAAGCTTTATTTGTTGATCAGTTGGTGCCAAATGGAGGAGTAATGTAATATATTTTGAGCTAGCAAAATTTTTTCCCAAGAATCTTTTGTGCTTAAATGGTAGATGAGAAAATTGAGAATATATATATATAAAGTACCTTGCACTTATCCCATAGAGGTGGAAACAACTCTTCAGAGCTTAAAGTCTTCTGCAGTCTCCTATACATCACATTTATGGATCTATCAACCTGGTAACAAGAAAATAACCATAAGAAAATTGTATATGACTTATCACTTCCAGATAGGTCATATATACGAAATACTCTTAGTTAATAACCTAATGGTTTATGTGCCATGTGAAAAGAAAATAGTTGAGGAAAATATGTGCCATGAGAATCAAACAAACAGCAAAGGGAAGAATTTACAATTAATTTTCTTGGGGAAACTTGAGGTTCTGAAGAATTGTTTTGACTAGTAACTTGGTTGATGATCAAGTAACATGTGGTGTTGCTCATAGTTGTCTTACCTGGGTTAAGCTGGATTTTAACACCTTCCTAAGATCTGTTTTTGATAGTCCGAGCTGGAAAGGGATCTGTGTGCATTAGAACAAATGTTAGACGGTTTGATTATATAACCCATTTACTTGATGATCGACAAAATGCACTTTCAATACAATAAACATTTCAAACAAATCAATGTAGGAGTAATAAGCAATTCTGATTGTTCCCAAATAGGCTTCAACCCTGCGTTGCCTCAACCCCTCCTTGCATGCACTGCTGTTGCTGGGCGAAGCCCCTCCATGATTTACCTTTACCTTCCTTCCCGATAGTGGAGGGGCGCCGAGATGACGGTTTCACCTTTTGCTGCCAATATCGATAGGCTTCCACTAAAACTATCCTATAAACCTTGAAATTTTGATGGATCAACATTGGTACTGTGGAACATTCGCAGACACAATTTACTCTGTTTATTTCACAGAAGACAAGATTGAAAGGAGATGAACAACAGACTTAGCAATTCGTGACTTGAAAATTGAATCGGATAAAATCCCTTTGGGATGCATTTATAAAAGAGAAACTAGTTTATTATTATTGTATGTTTCTGAATGAGGACTAGAAATGAATATGTGATAAAAGAGAACCTCATATGACTAGGTCAACTCAATTTGGGATGGACAACAAACTATATCTGTTGAGCATAATATCTTACTAATATAATCTATTTAATGATATTGATTAGGATGTCATGGGTTATATAACTCACCTCCTCAGAAGGCACTGTGTACATTAGATCCTCAATTCTTCGGAAAAACAGAAATAACTTGTCAAATTGCTGAGAAAGAAGACAACAGTTTGCAACATCGGTAAGAACAAATACCTGCTAAATATTTGAAGAAAAGAAAATTGGAGAAAAAAAAATGTAGTAATGAGTAAAAGAATTACATTCTCAATGATCATGGTGATATGACGCGTGCAAGCTTGTTCATAAGCTTCACTAGCCTGATGATAGAATTTTGCTAATGTTGGAACAACATTGGCCAACTCAAATAAACTGCAACAATCAGATATAATTTTCATTAAGCAGATTCAACTAAAAGCTTTCGCAACTATGTTGAAATTATCAAAATAACCACAACCATAGCATTTTTTTTTAAAAAAAAATAGCATTTCCAAGCAGCTTGGATACACAATGTATTTATTCTTGACAACCTGTTCTGGAAAGCTGCATAATTCTCCAAAAGTATGATATCAGTGTACTTTGGATCACTTTGTGCAATCTTCTCAAGGGTTACAAACATAGTGTTAACCTGACAAACAAGACAAAAACAAATCATGCTTTCGCAGTTATAAACATGTCCATATGCTACATCTTAAGTTACCTCAACCAAATTATTATGAGCTTCAGATGGCAACCTTTATGACAAGCATTACAGTATTTTAAATTAATAAGTTCCATTAAGGATGACCATAAGATCAGCACAAAGTGATTAATTAACAATAGCTTATGACTTACCAATCGTGTGTATGCCTTGTCAACTAAATCCCTTGATTGCCCCTGAATATACTGCTCCATTCGAGTCGCAAGGGTAGCAAACCTACACAAAATAACTAGTTATGCGATGAGAACATAATTCAAAAAAAGTCAAAATCTCATATTTAGGACATATCCAAAGTCAATATATTTGTTTCCCGGTAACATACTAGAAAATAGTCATATGAAGGCAATATCTTTGTGCAAATTTTATCTCGCTTTAAGAGATGAAATTGCAAAATCCATCAAGACTCGACCATAAGTTTAACTGAGAAAAGAAAAAAAAAAGAAACAAACCAGAGAAGTTGGCCCCTTCAAGCTAAAACAGATTAGTTGCATAATTTTTACTCAAAATAAAATTAAAAAAACATTGAGCCCTTGATTATCATCATCATCAAGGCTGTACAAGTCCCAAATTCTTGAGGTCGTTTACATAGACCTTATTTGTCCATTGAACTTTATTGCTAATAATATTGAAATCAATTAAATCATTTTGTCTTACAAATTAGTTTTAGATTGTCTCTGTCTTCCCTTTACACCTTCAACTCAAATTGATTCTACTTGATAATTCGTTGGCTGCTTTTGAACATGTCCACCCATCCAACCTATATTCTCTCATTTTTATTATCTATTAGAGACATTGGAGCTAAACCTAATTGCTCTTGAATAGTATTTTATCTTTCCTAATGTACCCATTCCATCCATCTGGTAATCTTGTCACTTCTACATTAATCTTTTTGTGTGTTTATTTCCCAAATGTCAATACTCTAACCATAAAATATTAAAATATGGGAGGTATATATATATATACCTAGTCAAAAAATATAATATATTTGGACCACAGATCGGATATGGATATCTAATTCTGTAATTCAAAATACCAATTAACCCAACCGACCCAAGATTAATGAAAGATAAAATTTACTCAAACTTCAGTTACACAAAGTAAATTAGCCATCCGTATAGCTAATAGGAGTAATTTACTCAATGAAAATTGTACGTATAAACAGTGGATGAAATTTCAAGCTGTGCCATACCAAAATCATCCATTAGCCATCTGACCGACCCAAGTTAAATCAATCAACATGATTGATTTACTCAAATATAATCAACCAAAACTAAAGCATACACATCAAAACCATATTAGAACATGATACCATACTGAAATCATATCTTTCAGGTCAAAGACCAAAATTACTTGAGATTTTAAACTCTAAATACAAATAAATTAGAATAGCTGTACAAAAATTAATGAATATTATTAAAAAACTGATCCTATAGTTTTAAGTCTAGGAGACTCTTTCAATTGCATGACTATCATGTTTATATGTTATTCATCTGCATTTGCTTCTTTGTTACATCTTCATTCTGCTGTTTGGATTAAATTCAATCACTTTGCCTAGTGTCTAGTATTTCTATTTCCTTCATACTTCAACTTTTCCATTTTTAATCAGTTCATTGTATCTTAATCTGGAATATATTCTTTAGCAAACATCTAAATTTTGGCAAATGCCAAAGGTTATTAGGATCTAAAAGCAAATAGGAAGACACTAGTGGGTTAGCATGCAATGAACTTCATGGGACCTGCTGAAGTTATCTTTTTTTATTAATTTCCAAATTACAATTTAAATATGTACCTTGGAATATAGGATAAAACTCCTATTTGCCTCACATTACGTTCATTTCTCTCAATTTGATGGCATGCTTCATCAACAAACTGCAAATTTAATGATTGCTTAAGAGAGTTAGAAACAAATACTGGGTGGAAAGTATATGCCACAATATTTAATAAATAAACTGCCATCGCTTGTTACCCCAAGCGATTTGGCATCTAGATGTATATCCTCAATGTCAGGGATTGATCCGCATGTATGACCAAGAAAAGCCATTTAACATCCAAGGTTAATATATCTTGTATAAATTTTTATGTTGTTCGTTATCCTATGTTAAACAAATGAAAATGCATAAATTTTCACAGCATGGGCGAACACACTGACCCTGCTAAATTGTGTTGATATTTTAGTCTGCAGGTCTTTTAGAAGCTCTCTTACAAATCCAGCAGCATCAGCTTTCTGTGCAGAAAGATACCGCTCTGTAATCCCATACATTGATATACAACGGAGAGGATCAATCCTGTAGGCCCAATCAACTACTGCATAGAAGTCTTCCTAGAAATAGAGTAACATATCTTGTTATTGATAATGAACGAATCTATAGTTTTCTCGACTTAGCACAGTTATGTAACCTACGAATGAAAAATGCAAGTCAAAAGGATAACGTAATTAGGAAAATAGAAACTTACCTTTTTTTTCTTTTTTGCATTACAATCAAAAGGAGCTTATGGGTACATCAAAATGAAAATAATAATAAAAAAATACAATTGGAGAACAAGTGGTCTTCTAATCAATCAAATACACTGATATGGCAGAAGTTAAGAAATATGATTGTATAAGATTGACGGCTAACATAAAAGACAAACTAAACTTTCTAACTATGAGAGTTTCAGAAGCTCTAAAACTATAAGATTATTACAAAAAATCAAAAATAAATAATCAGGTTATCATAGTCATCAAATAACACACACAGAAGCAACATCTATCTAGGTATTATGATGACATGAAATTCCCCATGATTGAAGTCTGCTAATGGCTACTGAATTATGGGATCCAACATTATTCATAAGCACTAAACACTCATGGTTGGATGATAATGCTTTTTGTGAATAGCAAAGCTCCCACCATGTAGTAAAAAACTTATTCCTACAAAGTTTGAAAGGAGATTTACCTGGATTCCATCAAGTAAATCATGGAGAGCATCATTTAGTGCCCCTAACTCAGCAGTGTGATTACCTGTATATAAGTTTATAGCATCAAAAATATTGATGAACATATGCCAATGAATAATATTGATAATAGTTGTAGTGTTCTACTCAAAAAAATCAACATTGAAAGCCTTAAACATGGAAAAGGGAGAAAAGGAAACAGAATACTCACTTCGTTTCACATCGTTTCCATCAGCATACTTCATGCTCAAATCATCGTCACTTTCATTTCCATCAGATTCCCTTTTCTTTCCATTAGGGGCACTAGGTGGAGCAAGCGCAGAAACTTCGAAACACATAAAATGTGCAAAAAAGGAACTCTACAGAAAAAGTGTAAAGAAGGTAAACACTGTCAACAATCAGAAAGATAGTAGTTTATGATGCATCACCACGAAAGGTTCTACAACCTCATCCACGAGAAGAGGAATAAATATTGTAAGCATCTTGGAGTATGCTTCAGAAACAGTGGATGTATCTGAACTACTTGCTGTCTGATTGGAGCCTGTGGAAGCTTCAAGCCAAACAGTAGGATTCCTTGATGCCTTTGTACTCGCACGAAGTTCATTTGCAAATTCACGGGCCTGTGAAGTGAAAATGAAGAGGTATTATATATACACTTCTTATTTACACAAATCCCTGTAACCTACGGAGCATTAAAGGAGCATGTAAGAGGGATCCTGCATCTGGATTGGTTAGTTATTATTTCTTCGATTGGATATTAGAAATTCAACATTCCACACTGTAGATATATGATGCCCAACCTATGAATATCAAGTTTATACTGTAGAAAAGTATGACTTAGTTTCAATTATGCAACATGATATACCTAGGTGTACAAATTACAAAATAGGACAAACCTAATTTGATTCTCAAGAAAATATGAATTATCACATGTCAAACCATAGATGTAGGTTCTTTCTTTCCCTAGCTTCAATGAAAAGGTACCAATATCTATTTTCTCCATTTTATGTACTGCTAAAATAAGGAAGATAGTTTCCAAAAAAGCATTAAAGAAACCCTCCTACCTCTCGTCGAAGAAGCAAATTAAGGGACTGACAGTATGCCTTCCTCAAAGGGACTAGGCAATTTTTGTCAAGATTCTGAAGCATCATAAGATAAAAAAAAAAACATAAGAGATATACACACAAACATTTCTGATTGAAACTGTAATTCTTAGGATGCTTGAACCTTCAAGTGCTGCAGAAGTCGAGCATAAGTTCTACATTTGTATCTTAGATCAGCATGATCAGGTCTTTTCAGATGTCCACGCTACATGTTATGCAACAGAGGCTCAGGTGGCAAGTTTAACAAGAAAACAAAAAAAGAGAAGCTGCTTTAATGGTTATAACTGCAGAATGATAAACTTGCATCCATACCTGCGAAAAATAACTCCTATCACTTATCATAAAATCCACTAAACTAGAGAAATAATTTCTCAGGAATTCTGATGCCCGCCGAACAAAAGTATTCTTCAACTTTTCTAACTCTGCTCGTTTATCTTTAACCTGTAAAATAATACAATTTACTCTCCTACATGATGAGTTCCCACTGATGGCAGAACAATCATTATTTATGCTAGAATTAGATAGAGAACACATACAGCTTGCATATCCACATAAGCTGGTTCCAAGTTTGGAACTTCAAGAGCATGAATTGCTCCAGTTAACCATTCACACGCTTCAACATTTTTTAGCATGCGTGCTTCCTCAAAAGATCCCGCAGTTAATGATGCAGCAAACTGAAACAAGTTCAGTTGATTTAAAATTAGCAGGAACAAAACAAACTGGCTCTTTAATGTTGGTTTGCCCGATATCCTATTTGCAAGCAAAATAGCAAAATGCAAATATGAATAATATGAGTCTCTAAATATTTTCATTTAATTCCGCAAATCTGAACTTTGTTGCAATAATAACCAGTTTAATTTCTGTTCCTGGTGTTGATGATAGCAGCAGCAACTAAGGCAGTTAACATAATATTTACAGATGACCTGTAAATGATCTTAATTGATTTCGAATGAAAACACTAGAATAGAGTTGCCAAAGAAACTAGATAGACATAGTTCCTGAAGATATCTCAACTAGATATACATATTTTTCATTGTATTTAAGAATGAACCTACGTAGTTACAACCACAATCTGGATGACTGAGCAGTGAAAACAATTAATAAGAAGTAGAATTCTTTTATATTTAGAAAAAATACAGTATCTATTTTGCAATTAAGTATAGCTAGTACATGCACACAAGAAGTTCATAAATGCCAGGGGGATTGCAGAAAATGTTATTCAGAAACCTAGTACACAAAGAACATCAAGCATTTCTATGCAATTGTTTCTTACAAAGTCAGTCATATCTTCAGATCAAAATGCATTGAAATAGGAAAACACATTTGTTAAAAGTCAATGGTGCTAGAATGTGTACTTTGAGCAAGGATCCTAAAAGATGCAAAGACAACAACCCTGTGCAGCTTCTGAGACTATTGAGTTTCCTAGGAAACTTAAAATATGTTCTTTGTCAAGGAAAATTGATCTAAAGACCATTCCGATGAAGATAATAGAGCAACTAAAAAAATGATGAAATGCAGACTGCCTTCAGTTTGGTTACAGTTGCCCTAAATAGAGCTGAATGGAATGAAAATATTATTGCAAATATCTATATCTATCCCTCTCTCTATATATAGCTTGTGATTATGATTGTTGTTTAAATCTAACAACAATCATAATCACTGTGTTGCTACAACAATGATTATGATTGTTGTTAGATTTAAACGCATACTTTTCACTAATGCATACATAATATCATAACTTTGAGAATAGCTTAAATAATTGTAAAATTTATGCTACTGAATTCATTTGATTTCATAATATTAAATTGCCATTTACAATTGTTTCCTGTTGTAAAGATAGAGAATTAAGACAAACCTCAGAAGGGATACGCAAACGTTCAAGGAGCTTATCTAGCTCCTCGATAAGTGCTTCACTACACACAGACTGCATCTCCAGTCTGTTATTCCGCAATTCAATCTGTAGAATCAGTTCAGTAAAACAAGTAATGCAAGAATCAAGAGTCGAGATAAAGAAGGTATTTGCTAGAATCAGTGAACATAGATGAACAGACAAGAGAAAACAATGTTGCACATCTATTCATTATCGAATAAAGCAGTTAAAACATTGTGTGCAGTATGAGAGGATTCAAAGCATAATTCTGAGATAATAAGTTGTAACAAAAATAACCTTTATGTTTTTAAAACAAAGAATCTTACATTAAGTTGAATTCCCAAAAAACAATAACTTAAAACAATCTGAATAAAGATTTTTTAAAACCCATGCAATAAATAGCTAACAAATATTATGACACGCCACAAGTTATCACATTTCAAGCTACCCTTATATACCTCTCCTTGTTTCACTCAACAATCAAGAAAGAGACCTAGAGTTGGAGAAGCAATATTGACTTGAACAATATACACGAGTCTAGTTCTTCTTAGAGTATGATTATAAGCAATAGGTAATACATAGAGTAGAAAAACATATTTCTGATAATATCCATTATATAATAGGAAAAATTGACATCATTATGAGACATTACTGATGCAATATCCTCCCGCATATGCCTGAGCTTAACATTGAAAATTCGCAACCATTCATCAATATCATCGACACACAGTGTAGCTGCTTCTAATCCCTGCAATACCTGGAGGCAAATAGTTTCATGAGTTAGTTCACAAAATTCCATATATATTCAGAACTATAGGGTCTAAATTTTTTGCAAAAACCAAAGTTGGAAAACAGCTAAGATAAAGTTAGAAAACTAATGTATACCACCATCACATTATTGTCATCAAGGATACGACCATATCAATCCAGAAGAGTTCGTGATTACCTCCTGAATCAGTGGTTCACTTTCCAGTAGAGCATAGACATTTGTTGCTTCAAGAGCAAGAAGTTCCCGCTTCATCCT
Source organism: Hedychium gardnerianum (assembly GCA_038050645.1). Taxonomy (NCBI): domain Eukaryota; kingdom Viridiplantae; phylum Streptophyta; class Magnoliopsida; order Zingiberales; family Zingiberaceae; genus Hedychium; species Hedychium gardnerianum. The sequence continues at coordinate 9,879 of JBBUKS010467690.1, forward strand.
CTCAGAAAAAGCCTCTGCTTCACCAATGCCCATAACATACCTGCATTAGTAGATGCAATTGAATACAATCGATGAATCATAAACACTAGCTACAAATATATGTAAATAAAATTGGCAAATAACCAGTAAATAAGAGATGAAAATATGTCAATCTGACTGACGAGGCTATGTAGTTGAAAAAACAAGCTTGACAAAATGATTTGCATTTGAGATATATCTAGTTTTATCAACCAACAAAACTAATTAATTATGAGAACGGCTATCAAAAGAATGATGCCAAAAATCAGTTAGCTTAAAATCTCATCAGAATGCAAAAAAGTATCATTGAATGCTCTAAAGAAAATGAAAGATAAGACATACGCGCCAAGAAGAGCTTCCATATCTTCCTCTTCAGCTTGTGAAACAAGGTCTTTTTCAACGGTAACCTTCATGTCATTTTGTTCCATAACATATGTAGCTGGTCCATCTTGTGTGTTCACTTGCTTAGTAATTGGTGGTGTATTTTCCTGGGTAAAACATATGAAGTAACATGACCAACTCCTTCACATGGGCTTCAAATCAATCTTCAGAAAGAATAAGAAGACATAAAGGATATTCTCTTAAAGAACCCCACATCAAAAAATAAATACCACACATCATCCAAACATCTGGATCAAAAGAATAAACACACAAATAGATCACTCAGGCATCCCTCATTTTGTACAACAATCCTCCTCAGCCAAAGAAGTTAGTTTTCAATTTTAATTTGGCCTAGATTAGACTTATCATGGAAGAATATTTACAAAATTAGATCACAACTTATAATTAAATTCACAACTACCTCTATATAGAGAGGTCAGACGGGCCGACCCCGTCATCTTGGCGGGTTGGGAAATCTTCAACCCAACCCAACCCAAGGTGGGTTGCAGATTAGGCGGGACAACCCACGGGCCCACCAAAAAATAAAAACTATATATAAAAAAAATTAAAATTTTTAAGTTTGGGTTATAGATTATACGGGTTGGATCATACTTTGAAAAGAAAGGATACTCCCATCAGTTTCCTTGTATCTTAATCAATTTGATTGCATTACATAGGCATGTTTAGATGTATCATTTGCACCATAGGGCGCTCAATGTTTGTGACAGACTTTGCATGAGCATGCTATCAAATTTTCAACTTATTTATTATTACAATATGTTTGTTTTAGTGGATATGCTCGGGATAAAAATGTTGATGGTTGTCTGTTCAACTGAATTATACAGTATTCTTGATATTAGATGTTATACCATAAGCTGATGAAGCCCACGAGCCCATTGAATTTTCCACTTTAGTTTTAAGAAATTTTTTTTCTCAACCCATGGGCCAACCCAAGCTAGCCGTGGGCCGACCCACGTGGGTCACGAGCCAGGCGGGTTGACCCACCTTTAAATGGGTTGATAAAATTTCAACCCAACTCGCTTAAATTATTTGACGGGATGGGCTAACCCAAATTGACGGCTCTACCTCTATATTACCCTGTTGTAATTTGTAGCTGTGTTAATCTGTTATATAGAAACATATTCAAACCACTTAAGCCATCTAGAAGTTTCCATTAGTTCACCTAAGCCACATTATTACGAGATTCCTTTCATAAATATACTAAGTCATGAATCAGAGGGATAGGGGAGGATAGGTTAACTTGTTGAATCTATAATTCAACAAAATTTTCTTGATAGCAAACAAGTATGAAAAAATCAGATAAGATATCTAGTTATAGGATAATTTGTCAAAGCTTGAACAAAAAGACAGAAGTAATTTGATTCAGTTTGCACCTTAGCCCAAAGAGCAAGCTCCACTATATCTATCCCAATAAGCTTAGGAAGACGCTGGAATATCTCCTTGCACATGTTCAAAATGCAAAGAAGAAGTTGATTCCTATGAATGAATAAAAAATCAAGCGAATTTCAGATGTCATATGACCATTCAAGCCATTTCTTCTTTCAGATGAATAACATACATGCAAGTTTGAAAGAGATTATATAAAGAAGTTGTGTAGTGTTTGGCATCTTCAACAATTACCTCTCATCAATGTTACGCATAGTCCATTGTGGAGGAGCAACACTCTGGCTCCTAAGATTATCAAAGCCCTGCAAGGTTGACTCACTTGTCTAAGTAAAATACTCCAAAAAATTTCCTGGACCTTATAATAAATTCCTTCATAGATGCAGAGTATAAGAAACAAACAAACAGGTAGTGGAAGCAAGAGAATTACCAGAATAAATGTACATCCAGTAGAATCATTTGAGACAACCTCCACCTTTGCAAGATGCTTCAGCTTGTAAAGTTTAGCTGGCTACAAGCAAAAAATAAATTATGTAAATTAGTGCTGTACTTTAACATTGTAGTTGCTGATCTTACTGGTAGAAGTTAAGGAATTAGTATTTGTTAGCAGTTCGTGAGTGGTGCAGTCAGTAAGTATTTCAGGATAGTTGACATTTCTGTCTTCAGTGGCAGTAGTGGCATTGTAGTTGGTGTTCTTACTCATTCCTTTGCTTTCCTATTGCATCCGGTTTAATCAAACAACATAAAAGGCTACCGTGAAAGACCTTTTGAATTTGATAATAGCAAGTCCATAACAGGTTTAGGAGCTCATGAAATACAGCAAAGTCAGGATAAACAAGAAATATCACAAGTAGTTCCCATCATAAAAAGCAACACTATTAAAACCCATGCGAGATACATAAGACAAGCTATTCTCTTTTGGTAATTCTGTTGATCAAGAGAGGTTGAAGTTCAATAAGTTTGCATCATATTCTATTGACAAATGACTCTTATACCCTTCAATAGGAATTTGGCCAACTTATGGGACCTTCAAAGTTTTGGCTATATTAAAGTCAGATTCCCCTCCACTTTGGCCTCCTCCCCTACGGAGAAGATAGAGTAAGTGAAAAAAGGATTCTTTCCCACAAAACCCCCTTGGGGGATAATTGTATTTCTTTCTAAAAACATTCACATTTTCCTCAGGTTATATTTCAACTACCTTTCACGTCCTTTGGTTAAAGATAAGCTACCTTTCTGTTTTTGCGAAGGAATACCCTATTATTCCTTTCCTTCATTGCACTATGAAATTCAGTAAATTCCCTTCTCCATCCTTGGGACCAGAAAGAGTAAATAGATTTTAGTTCCCTCACACTCCAGAAACAAATAGTACATGTATCAAACTTCTTATAGAAAGAGGCGATACACAAGAGTTCAAAATTTTGAAGTCTGCAAAATGAAAACTAGTTACTCGTTGATATTTTCTTCTCTTCCTTTTTCTCATTTGTCCACCTACATAAAGATCTTGCCATCTCTATCTCATCACCATAGTAACTTTTTTTAGCTTACAAATGATATCAAGTTCCCTTGATCTTTTAAGTTGCATAATCTAAAAAATCTGAATTCCATGAGTTGGGACTCTAAACAAATACTAAAAGCATTTGCCAAATCTTTCCACACTCCATAATTGTCTAGCTTCTGCTGATGGTAAATTAGGAGGAAACCACAACTTGGATGAACAAAAAACAAAAATGGGCAATGACAACTCTAAAAATCACCTCAAGAACTCCTCCGGAAGAATATTTCAGGACTCGAAGGAAAGCTTTTGTTTTTTCACCTTTGGGTGACGGTTTAGCTGCATAAAACAGGTGCCAGTTATAACATCATCAGAAAGGTTGTAAAGATCTATAATAGCAAAATTTATGTTTGTAATCACATATTTAGGTGATTGAGAGAAAAATAAAAAAAATATTAAAATCATATATTAATTGATAGATTGATTAAATAAATTGATACATCATCAAATGATGTAGTTTAACTAGATTTCTTCCATTTTTTTACTAATTATTTTGACCAGAAGTTTTGAAATTAAATTGCAGCAGTATTTCTATTTTATTTTCTAATACTCCTCTTTGTTTGATTTTATTCTTGTTTGAGGCACCGCTCAACTCGATCATGTCAATCCTAAACATTCTTCTTGGTTCATCAAGAGCAGACAACACAACCATAGGAGAGCACAAAGAGCGAGAAGACAAAGTGGTTCACCTAGAAGTAGGGGAGTGAAAATCAATCATTTTATCCTTAAAATTTGGACAGCAAAAATCACTTGGTTTATCCTTAGATATCTCAATCTCGTAAGTTATTTTTATTCTTAAATTTATCCATAGAATTTAGACAGCAAAGATCACTTAGTTTATCCTTAGATATCTCAACTCGTAAGTTACTTTTATTCTTAAACATGTATATCCTTTCAAGTTGCTCTTAGTGGTATGTCGTCATTTCCACAAACTTCCTCTTCAGAGTAATTGAGCTTCAGAAAACATTTGAACTCTGCCAAACCCACTGTTTTTATACTGACAGGTGGGTGCACTGGATGGCCCAGCCAGATCTTAATTTGCCCAGTTGAACTGGGCCAAAATCTAGTCAATCAAACAATCATCTAATAATCAAACTGTACCAGTTAGGCTTCCAGTTCCCAGATGAACAGGGAGGTCCATTAAATCTGGTTTTCAAAACACTGATCTAAACTTTATGAAACCACTTGGGAGAAAATAAACACAAAACTTTTCTTGATTTAATTGCTAACCAAACATTACAAATCATTCTATAAACAAAATAAATATGAATACACCAAACTTCAACTAGATTTACTGTTTATTCTTTACCAACAATGACTTAGGTAGCTCACTTTGCTCCAAGCAAGACGCTACCTTTCTTAGGATCTAGTTCGCTAGTTGGCACACATTAGCGCCATTCCAAGCACAATCAGTTCTTCAATTATGCAAGTTCATAACCATGACCTGATTGGACGCAACCTTAGTCAATATACACAGGTCCGTAGTCAACGAGGCAGATTTAACCAATAACCTGAACTTTCTCAAAACGTAGGGGAGAATAATAAAGTCTCTAGATCGAAGTCATTAACGCCTGAGATTACTTTTCAAACTGTAATACCGACTAATCAACGTGACAGGATGGTCTCTGATCACGGATCAAGGCTGTTGTTTGAGAATGTCGCCCGCTGGCGACCGGTTCCAAATATTCCAAAAATACCAAGATCAGATCCCGATAAAAGCAACAGGAAACAAAAGGGGCGTCGAACCACAGTGCTACCGGGCAAGGTTCCACGTCCAGCAACAAAGACTAAGACAAGTAGCTTGGAAAAGAAGGTAGATCTTACTGGTAAGTACGAGAACTCGAGGGGAAGCCATGCGGCCAAGCTTCTCCAGGATGCCCCGGCCCTTGGCGACGCGGATCGCGAGCACGATGTTCCCGCCGCTTCCCCCGGAACCGATGGCAGCTGCGCAGGCGCGCCGGAGCTCCGGGTCTTCGGCGTTCGTCCTCGCCATCGCCATGGCCGGCCGCACTTCGCCTGCAATCGGCAGGGGAGATCGATCCGTGCGGAGAGAGAGAGAGGGGGGGAGGGGAAGAAGAATGGCTTACAGTTTACTTGGTGGGGAAACCGAAGGACTAAGGAGTTAACTTGTGACGTGGGCGTAGGCCGCCCGATCCGTTGGCGTGTGATATCATAAAACCCGGACGGATGTCTTAACCGCGGCCGTGTCGGATTCGGAGCATCTACTAACCCGTATCGTTCCCTTGCACGCTTTTTGACGTGCTCATTCGTCGTCAAAATAAACGGTCCAGGAATGAATAAATAAATAAAGGCTTAAATATCTTTAACCCTTGTATTTTCTATGAAGTTGTATTTTGTTGTCTAAAGTCAGATGTGAAAAAATAATAATTATGTCCTTATTTTTTTAATATATTTTTTGATAATAACCTCACGACATATTGAATTGATCATTATATTCTTCGATAAAATTTTTTACAAAATTTATACATACATAAGGGTATCAATTCGGATAGATAGATCCAGGTTCGAGTCAAGTTCGGATTCAAAAAAAAATTATAAAAAATCCCAACACAAATCCGACCAACCCAACCAACTCGAATAACCCGATTAAAAACCACTCTTTTAATTATTTTCCTTATAATTTTTCACTTTTATCTCAATTCTCTCTCAGTATCATACTAATATTGATATTGATATACATAAAAACATCTTAATTTTTAAAATAAAATTTGATTTAATCCCAAAAAACTCACTAAATCCTAAATTCGAGTCAACACGAACCCAACTCAAAAATTTCCAATCCGAAAACCCTCCAACCCTCACCCAACCCTATAAGTACCTCAAGGTAGTTTTGATGTGATCAACTGAGTTAAGTTATGTTCTGTGTAGTTTGATCATTGTGTCTAAGTGTGCAGAAACTTAGGAACAAAAGAAGTCGAGTGGAAGACGCAACGGACAAGAAGGATGACACGGGAAGTGAGTCAACAGGCTCGGTGCATCCGAATGACGAGAAGTTGCGGAAGAGTACACATGTGGAGCGAGAAATATGTTGTCCGAGGGACGCGAGGAGAGAAGAAAGCGGTCCGAGGGACGAGAAGCCGGAGAGGAAGCTTACTCGAGGAGAAAGGTCCAAGTTGGGTTCGGGTGAACTCAACTTCGGACGACCAGAGATCACCCAGACAACCAGAAGGACTGGAGGCGCCTCAACCGTCCAGCGTTGGAGGCGCCCCCAACTCTCGGAGGCGCCTCAAGCACCCCAAATGATGAGGCGCCTCACCCACCAATTGGATGGAGGCGCCTCAGAGCAATGGAGGCGCCCCGACCGTTGAAAAAGTAGTCGTTGCAGCGGATGAGATTTGGAAGTTGAGTCAGCTCAATCGAGGCGCCCCCAGCGCTGCCAGATCACTAATGGATCAGTTTTAATCCATTGGAGGCGCCCCCAATTAATAGAGGCGCCCTCATGACTGCCACGTTAGTAAAACGTTCACCTCGACAATTTTGCTATAAATAGAGGTTGTGTCCTCTAGTTTTAATATAACACACTTAGTTTTTAACTTCCAAATTCGTGTTTGTAATTGTCTAAGCTTTCCATATCTGTAAGAGGTTACTCCGCCCGAATGAGTCTTTTAGTGCTTCCACTTACCTTGGATTAACAACCTCCCTGGTTATAACCAAGTAAAACCTCGTGCCTCTTATTCTTTTTTATGTTTTGCTTTATTTATTAATGTGTGTGTCCTTGCTTAGCTAGAAACAAGAGAGATTTCTTATTTTCATTTGCAGGGTTATTCACTCCCTCAAGCCGATTAAACACAATCCAACAATTGATATCAAAGCAAGGTTCGCTCGAAAGGACTAATCGCCGACCCAGCAACAAAATTAAGAGGAATGGACGGATAAAACATTCATCCACCGAAGTTCGAGGGAGAGTTCGGGCTTTGGAAACGCCGAATGGAGGTATTCTTTAAGACTGATTTCGATATTTTACTAACGATTAAATATGATTTTGAAACACCAAAAGATGAGGAAGGAAAAGACAAAGAAGAATATCTGTTGACCAAGAAGCAACAGACCAATTTCGTGGCTAACGGGAAGGCAGAGTTTCATCTGCTAAGCGTTTTACCACTCTAAGAAGTCAACCGGATCGGCGCATATAGTTCGGCCAAATAACTCTGGGAGAAGTTCCTGGAGCTCCATGAAGGAATCTCGGAAGCCAAACTAGCAAAACGAGATCTGCTCTGGAATCAACTAACGAATCTTTAAATGAAAAAGGGAGAAAAGGTGGCTCAATTACACGCAAAGATCAAGGAACTGATCACCAGACTCACCAACCTCGGAGAAACGGTAATAAATCAGGATTTTCTAAGGTATGCTCTAAATGCATTCCCGAGAACCTCGGAATGGACATCAATAGTAGATTCCTACTCTATCTCCAAGGACCTTGAGGTAAGTAGTTTAGAAAATTTATTTTCTAATTTTGAATTACATGAGTCTAGAATTGCAAGTCTAAGAAAAAAAAAAGAAATCTGACCAGAATCTAGCACTGAAAGCCAATAAGATCGAACCAGACTCAGAATCTTTATCTGACGACGAAGAAAAAACTTATATAGTAAGGAAATTAAATAATTTTTAAAAAAATTAATAATTTTAATAAGTCGCAGGCCAAGAAATTTCTTCGAAGAAAGAGAAGGGTGAGATGCTACAACTACGA
>JBBUKS010468449.1:0-17934 GCA_038050645.1 Hedychium gardnerianum
GGTATATGATAATCTCTACTGTGTCAAAATAGAAAAATATAAGAAAGAAACAAGGGCCAACAATATCTTAGCATGTGTATCTCGAGAGAAAGAGAAGACTATATACAAGAGTAAATGCATGTTTCTGAGAAGTCCACTGCTTAAAGAAGTATAAAGTACTATAGATCTTGATACAAATCTTAATAACCAAAAAGGAACTAAAAGTTTTCCTACATATGGGTGAGTCAATATGTTGGTCTAAAATGTACATATAGCCTCCAACCGTGGTTTTAAGTTTTTCACAAGATGTTATGACAGCGTGCCAAGTGGCATGGATGTTGGTGCTGGTTTCAAAGACCAGCACCACTATGTGAACAAATCTCCATATCGTATGGAGCAATAATTAGAAAGTATAAAATTTATATGTGAGGGTATATTTGGACTCCCATGAGTCATGTGATCCCACAAGACTTAAAATGGGTTTGATAAGAGTTTTCTAGGTCCATCAATGAGTTTTGATTGAAACTCATTAATGGACCTAGATGACTTGAATTTCTATAATTTTGTTATGAAATGAAATATTAGAGTGTCTAGAATGTACATATGACCTCCAACCATGGTTATGAGTCTCCCACAAGAAATTATAGTCGCGTGCCAAGTAACACAATTGATGGTTCTGGTCTTGCAAGACCAACACCAACGTAATGTTGTTTTTGCAAGACCAACACCACGTTGATGCTGATCTTCCTAATCCAGCACCAACGTGGCCGTGGGTTCTCATCAGAATGGTTGGTGTTGGTTTTCGAAGATCAACACCACGTATTTTGCAAGACCAACACCGCAGTATAAAAAAAAATTTGAACCATTTGGATCAATGTTGGGAATGTCTAAAAATAATAATGAGGACATATTTGGACTCCCTTGACCCATGTGAATCCAAAGGAGTTGGATTGGGTCCGATCTGAGCTCTATAGATCCATCAATAGATTTTTACCGAAATCCATTGATTGACCTAGAGAGCTTGAAATTCTAAAAATTTTCAATAGGGTGGAAGAGGTAAGTGTATGGGATGTACATATGACCTCCAATAATGGTTATGAGTCTCTCACAAGAAGTTATGGCTGCGTGCTAAGTGACACGTTTGATGGTACTGGTCTTACAAGACCAGCACCAACGTGGTGTTGATTTTGCAAGACCAACACCACGTTGGTGTTGGTCTTTCTAATCCAGCACCAACTTGGTCGTTGGTTCTCATCAGAATGACTGGTGCTAGTTTTCGAATATCAGCGCCAACGTGGTGCTGGTTTTGCAAGACCAGCATCACAGTATAAAAAAAATTAAAATCGTTTGGATCAATGTTGGGAAGGTCTACAAACAATAATGAGGACATATTTGAACTCCTTTGACCCATGTGAACCCACAGGAGTTGGATTGAGTCCGATCTGAGCTCTACATGTCAATCAATGGGTTTTGACCGAAACTCATTGATGAACCTAGGAAGCTTGAAATTCTAAAAAATTTCAATGAGGTGGAAGGGGTGAGTGTCTGGGATGTATATATAGACTTTAACCATGGTTCTGAGCCTCCCACAAGAAGTTATGGCTGTATGCCAAGTGACACAGTTGATGGTGCTGGTCTTGCAAGACCAACACCATCATGGTGTTTTTTTTACAACACCAGCACCACGTTGGTGCTGGTCTTTTTAAACCATCACCAACGTTGCCGTGGGTTCTCATCAGAACGGCTAGTGTTGGTTTCCAAAAATCAGCACCAACTTTAACCATGATTCTGAGCCTCCCATAAGAAGTTATGTCCGCGTGCCAAGTGACACGGTTGATGGTGTTGGTCTTGCAAGACTAGCACCATCATGGTGTTATTTTTGCAACACCAGCACCACGTTGGTGCTGGTATTTCTAAATCAGCACCAACGTTGCCGTGGGTTCTCATCAGAACGGCTAGTGTTGGTTTCCGAAAATTAGCACCAACGTGGTGCTGGTTTTGCAAGACCATCACTACAGTATAAAAAAAATTGAAATCATTTGGATCAATATTGGGAAGGTCTACAAACAATAATGAGAACATATTTGGACTCCCTTGACCCATGTGAACCCACAGGAGTTGGATTGGTTTTGATCTGAGCTCTATAGGTTCATCAATGAGTTTTGACCGAAACCCATTAATTGACCTATGGAGCTTGGAATTTTGAAATTTTTCAATGGGGTGGAAGAGGTGAGTGTCTGAGATGTATATATGACCTCCAACCAAGGTTCTGAGCCGCGTGCCAAGTGGCACGGTTCATGGTGCTGATCTTGCAAGACCAACACCACCGTGGTGCTGGAGTATATGAAGATCAAACTCAATATCTTGTTTCAATTGCTAGTGAGCATTTTATGAATGACAACATCAATGACTTCTATTCAATAATATCATTTCACTTTCAATATTGGTATAATTCACATGTAGAGCGAAGTTTCACTCAAAATTATACATTAAGAAAAATTCTTATTCACATAAGGAAAATTCCAATAGTTAAAAATTTTAGTTTACAAATTCTAATTCACATGAGGAAAATTGTCTACACCAATGTTAAACAAGCCAAATGCGATGTCTCACACATTTGCAGATTAAGGAAGCACTCCAAATCCTAATATTAAGCGAACTTCTTTCCTTCAACTTTGCTGGGGTACGGGGCATATTCAGTTCATGAATATAAACCTGTGTGTGATATAAATCAATGTAAGCAAATTACAATAACCATAAAATAATTAATGGTTTATACAGAATGAATTTTTATTTTCGTTATTCATATCAGAATAAATTTTCAAAGTCTACATCAATTTTGACCTTGAAAATATTTGTATTCGGATACACTAAAATAGAATAATAAAAGTCTTATACTAATCAGTTTCTTAATTATTAAAAGACTTAGTTTTCCATATATAATCATAAATCATGAGAATGTTCTGTTTTTACATGAACATAAGAAGTTAGCAATCCTATTTAACTTCAACAAACCTTTTACTGGTTGAAATATATTTAAATTTCAATTTGCATGAACATAAGAAGTTAGAATCATAGTGAAAATTTGAAACATTTATTCATCCTAGGGCATATTGTTAGAATAATCAATAATAAAGATAATTTGAAATTACACCAAGTACATTGTAGAAAGTAAAAATCCAATACCTCCAAACCAATAAAATCATTGTATAACAAACTTTTAAATCACATTTAAAATTAATACTTCTATGCCCTGCTATCAATCAACTACAAAATAAATCATGAAACATGATGAAATTTCTGAAGTTGATGCTGTTTTGAACAAAACAGCACCAACGTGATGCTGATTTGAACACAACAACACCAACGTGGTGCTGGTTTGATAAAACAGCACCACGTTGGTGCTGTTTTGATAAAAATAGTACCACGTCTGTCCTGTTATCAATAGTTTTATTCTGAAAACCTAGTTTATATATATTGGTTAGTGCCCTTATGCAATCTATTCTTTGTGTCTTTGGTTATTTCTTATAAGCTTTAATCAATTTTATAATGTTCAATTATTTTAATTGCTAAAATTTATGAATCTTAAGTAGAAATAAATTGTAACTATTAAATGGAATGTAAAATAGTTGAAGTATATAGTTGAAATTCAACCCTTTTACTGGTGGAAAAAATATCACAACAAGCAACTACAGGTCCTCATTCTCATTAGTATTCTAAACCTGCCAGGGATACAGGGAGAGGCGGCGGCGACGCTGACAGCGATGGATTTAGGGTTTAAGAAAATAAGAGAAAGACAGGAGAGGAAGAGAAGATTTAGGGAATCAGGGCCAAAAAAATCTCGCGCGAAGAAGAGAGAAGGAATAAAAATTCTGATTTTGGCCACGTCAGATGACCACATCAGTTGTCGCCCATGGTCACCCGTATAAGGGTGTGTAAGATATCAAAATTATATATATATATATATATATAATGATTATAATATTATTTTTTAGTTACTCATGGTGACAAAAGACGAAACGTTCGCCCCAGCGCCTCCGTCAGTCTATCACAGGACCAACATGAAGGAGATAAATCACGAAGACTAGTCTAGCTAGTTCGAACAATGACCAGTATATAGGGAAAGATAAAAATCTGACTATTAATTAAGATTTGACTTTCTTATTTCTCATGATAGTAATATTCTGTATATTAATTATCAATCAATCCGGTGAAGATGGTTTTTTTAGTTACTCAATTTAGTTATTTCCGTTATAATTTTTAAAGTATTCGAAATTTTCCTAATGTAAACATTCCAATCGGCGTTCACAATTTTGCCCTAGCCCCCAATTGGATCTACGGATCTGCTTTTCTTCCCCAAATAAAAAAAGGGGCCTCTCTCCCTTTTCTTATATTATTTTTCCAGTTTTACTTCACTTCTCGCTCGATCCGTGTGAAGCTCCTCCCAATCTAATTTTATATGTTTGTATCGTAACTCCCGGATTCCTCGTTCTTGCTCGCTCGCTCGCTCGCTTCTGGGGAGGCAATGGATGGTGGATCGGCGGCGCAGTACAACCCGCGGACGGTGGAGGAGGTTTTCCGCGACTTCAAGGGCCGGCGAGCTGCTATGATCAAGGCCCTCACCACCGGTCGGCATCTCGTTCCCCTTCTCAAAATATGACCTTTTTTCTTGTCTACCCAAAAAAAGATCTTTTTTATTGCTATTTTCATCTTTGGTATACTAAAGCTCTTCGATTTATTATTACTTGATTATTATTGCCTCTGTCGTTGAGAATTGAGTTGTTGACGGTTTTTTTCTTTTGTTGTAGACGTCGAGGATTTTTACCAGCAGTGTGACCCCGGTGAGGATCTGCTCTACCCTTTTTCTCAATTGGTTCTCTATGTGTGGCTTGCTAGTTCTGGAACTCGCAGTACTAAGTTTTTGTTGTTAAGTTCTCCGTGTATGTAGTTTTCACATTTGTCCTCGTTGACTAATTTGTAGGATGCTTCATGCTGCCAAATATACTTGCCTTCACTTCAAAAAGTTTGTAATGGAGGAATTTTCTTTTTCCATGACGAAAGAATTATTATAGTATTAAAAAGTCAAAAAGTAAAAAAATAAAATAGAAGAAATAAGTGATTCATAACCTCGTCCTAAGAAACATCGTAGGATTGATACTTTAACAAACTGGTATATATCCATCCATCCAAGTAAACAATAAGCTAGGTAGCTTAAACTTCATCCATCCTTTTTATATTAATATATTCTGATTAGTCCATCCTCATATAATCAGCCCGTTTAAGTATATGATACCCTTGAGTTCTTTATAAGAGAATAATGTTCTCTTGTTATAGTTGAGGGCAAAGCCAGGGTGTTTGCCGATTCCTTTTTGGAGCAAGTCTTTTCTACCTTTTTCTTTGCCCATTGTGTGACTGTTGAGAGTGGATGCTGGGTGGATGTACGGCAAATTAGGTCTGGGTACTCTTCTTTTGCCTGATGGATAGAAAGGGCTAGTGGAGAAATACAATATCAATAAAAGTTAGACCAGATTTTACAACCATTGCTAAAAAATAGAATAAATGATCTTGGTCTCCTTAGAATTGGTTTAGGTTTGCATAAGCAATACAAAAAAATTGGCATGTGAAAAAGGGGGGGAAAAAGTATTTCCAGACTGCTCCATGTTTTTTTGTTTTGTCATTATTGATACTACAATGATTCGGCATATGCTAACTTTTGTCTGAACATTTGCAGATTCATAATACTGATGTGAATGCATTCTTCTGGACCTTTAAGTGGAGATTCTATAATCTCCTTCTGATCATGTTGATTTTAAAATACACATTCCTCTCTACTTTTTTTTTGTTTGCCATGACAATTGCTTTGTTATTCAAACAATTCTCTATGATTTTGCTGTTGTCGTTCCTAATTATTGTCAAGATACCACAAATACTTTTGAGTGGAACATCTTTTCCTCATTAAGTTTTTATTTTGCTATTCATATATTCTTATCTTATAACTATAGAATAAATTGTTATCTTGTACTCATTAACAATTTTATCTCGTGTGCAGATAAAGAAAATTTATGTCTCTATGGATTTCCCAATGAACACTGGGAAGTTAATTTACCTGCAGAAGAGGTGCCTCCAGAACTTCCTGAACCTGCTTTAGGAATTAACTTTGCTAGGGATGGAATGCAAGAAAAGGATTGGCTATCTTTGGTTGCTGTTCACAGTGATGCTTGGCTACTTGCTGTTGCTTTCTACTTTGGTGCTAGATTTGGATTTGATAAAATACAAAGGTGATTATTTTATGCTTTTGAGTAGAATTTTCTAACTGTGTTTTCTTAATTGGCTTTAATAACTAGTATATCTATTTTTTCCGTGAGCTTTCTTTTGCGGCATAATTAATTTCATTGAGTTTTACTTATGTGAGTCAGTACCTTCACTCCTAGATGTCTGGTTTCTGACGTTGGTTTCTATGAGCTACAGAGATGACTTCTTTAGTTCTCAAGCTGAATAAATTTCCTTTAATCCATTTCTGAATGTTAACCTTTCTTTTTAAAGAAACAATTTTTCTTTGTGTAAGTCAGTGCTTTTAATCCTATATATCTGGTTTGTGACATTGATGCTTATATGAGCTACAAAGATGATCTCTAGTTCTTGTGGTGATAATGTTGGTTCTGATTACTAATTATGGACTTCTTTATTATTATCTCCATTCAGTATCTATACATGGTGCAATTTCCTTTTGTGTATATGTAATATTATACTGGTCTTTACTGACAATGACTTTGCTTTGTTTGGATTTTGTGTATTAGTTTGTTAACTTGATTTTTTTTTTCACTGCTAGAATATGTTCTGTGTATTTCTTGTTGACTTGTTATACTTAATGGCAATTCAAATCATGGTTAGCAAACTCAGCAGATCCTGATATGGATGAACTGATTTGGATTGGGATCAGCAAATCCTGATCCTCTGATCCTGAGTGATTTCTCCGGCACCACACCAAGCCTCTCTGAAATCTTGTATAATTGAGGGGAGATTGATGAAATTTCATAGGCCAAACTACTACTTGAATGATTATTAGGACGCTTACCTTCCTGGTAGGGCTTTAATAAGGGACAGTCCCTTTCTCAAAAGAAATAGAACTTATTACTATAATATGCACGGTGCCCATACTTTAGTCACTCAACATCCTATAAGCCCTGGTAGAACCTGAAACTAAAGAGTTCTTTTTCACTGTTTGCCTAGATCCAAATTTCATTTAAATGTTTGTGTATGAAATTTTTAGGTCTATCCAGTGGTTCAAATATGAGTTTTTTGGGCACTTCTTTCAGCCTTACATGTTGCTTGATTTACCCAATTAAGCATGGATTTGAAAACCACTGACAAGGATGGTAGGTTTTGGTTTTTAATGACACCTTCTGCTGGCAGTATTTTGACCAATTTTGCACAAGCCCAGAAAAAGGAGTGACTAGTGGTAAACATTGTATTTCATATGAAATGATCCAGTTGATGTAATTCCTTTACCTTTTTTTTTCATTTTTGGTCAGAGGGAGGAGGTACTGATCCTCTTTATTCAGTTGCCCAAAACAGTGTACGTTAGTCTCTCTACTCTACATTGGAGGATAGAATCTTGAATAGTGGCGATCAACATCTTCTTAATTCAACCTCAATGTGACTTTGCAAGGCCATCCGTTATGTTTGGCTCCCAGGGTATCTTTGCCCACCCAACCTTCTAGTCTCTCTGCAGCAAACTCTGATGCCTCTGATATTACCACTTCATGCCTAGGTATGGTACCTACCTCCCTTGGGGCATCTCAACGTCTCTTCGTTTTCCGCCTGGACGAGAATTGATCTCACACCCTTGGACTGGGCAATCTCTAGATCTCATTGAATGTTGGATAGTTTCTGCATCCAAAATAACCGAGGTGTTGCTCACATCCATATGCACACACCAAATTGCCGTCCCTCTACTTGTACCACCGACTCCAATACTACCATTGGGGTGGAGCTTCAGTGCTGCACCATCTTCAATGTATATTCATACTCCACCCCTCACCTTTGTTTGTTGCAGAATCCATTAGCACCTTGGAATGTCTTTCCCCTTGTAGAATTTCACCTGATTCTGGATGAACTCATTGGCCTCTGGAAAATTGAGTCGAAGATCCACTTGCTTCTCCATCTCTGCAGCTTCCAACTGGTGATCAAGAACATCAGTCTCCATTCTCTATCAACTTTTCCCCTGCTCATGCCTGCCTATGGTCCCTTCCAATCACCATCTATAAGAAACTGCTATTCAGCAGCTGTTCCCAGACAAGTTTTGAATGTATGCAGTTCCTTAAAACATGGAGGACATCTTTGTCCTCTCATCAGCGCAACCCTTGTGTTGGGAGATATAGCGTCAACATCTCTCTACATTCGTTATCAACCCCCCATTGATGGTCTTTCATAAGAAAGTTCTTAAGTGTTGAGGACCAGGGCATCTCGACAACAGTTTTTACAGATCCCTTTCTGCACACAGCATGTCATCCACCTTTCTCTTTAGCCATTTGTATGCGGTCTTGACTGAGTATGATCCATTACTTGAGTGCTTCTGAAGACATTGTTGTTCCCTGGCGCACTTGGGCTGGTACTTCTGCCAACCTCATTAGCACCGGGAAAGGCATCTTGAATTAAATTCCAGCTCCGGCTGCCATTCTCCAAAGCCATGTCTGCCACCTTGGAACTGCATCAATCGTCTTGTGGCTCCCCCATCAGTTGGTCTACTAGCCTCCCATCTTCTCGGCTCAGCTATCACACCAGAAGCGAGTTTTATGTCCATTGGCCAATTTCCAGATAATGCCCTGCCCAGTTTCATCCCATGTTGAACACATGCTCCTCTATAGACTTGAGGTGGCCCTTGATCTCTCAAAGTTATCATTTATTCCTGCCTCCATACTTCCCTCTTAGCACTTCCACCCATAGGTTTCCAGGTCTCGATCTGATCCTGTAGCACAATATGCTCAGCAGTGTCTTGTTGTGTTCCTCATGTTCACATCCTCTTGCATTTTCTTGCTTCTAACCAAGTGCATCTTGCTCTTTCCCGATGTTTCATCCCACACAAACCTTCTCTACTTGCTTTCTCCAACTCACCACAGAGGATCTTTGGAGGCTTTTGCACTTGCATTTGGAAGGTTGCTGCGAACAATCTTGCCTTGTCACTCTATTGGCGAAAGATAGTAACCTTCTGACCCACTCAATACGTTTACCCATGGCTCGCTTCACTCGCTTGAGGGATTGGCTTGTTGACTAGATTAACTGCATTCTAGTTGTTTTGGCGCATGAATTACAAGGAAGAATCCACTACCAAGTATTTGTTTTCATTTTTCTAGACAGCCATTGTCTAACTTGTGAGTATTTCAAAGCACAAGAAAATTCATGATGTCTGCAAACCTTTAATATTCCATATTGCAACCTTTGACTTAGCTGGATATACCAACTATTTAAGGTTGTTTTTATGTGAATCTTATATCAGGTTTATGTATAGCCAAATAATCTTTGTAGTCCGGATTAGATAATTGTTTACCTTGTTTCATGATACGAACTACTTCATAGGTTGGACTTAATTTCCACTGTATTTGTTATGTAAAACTCATGCTACCTTTGAAATTCTTCTAATTTCCTCACTTGAAGCCTCTTTTATTCATTTTTCTTCCTGATGTACTTGAAGTCACTAGTTGCTTGAGTTTGGATGCAGTTGTTCTACTGGGTGGCATCTCTAATAAATTTGTGGTGATTTTGGATACAGGAAGCGCCTCTTTGGTATGATCAACGATCTTCCCTCCGTATATGAAATTGTGAGTAGCAGGAACAAGGTCAGGTCAACTGAAACAAACCATAGCAATAGCAAATCCAAGTTCAACTCTGGCATGGTTAGCTCACTGAACCTCACCTCTCTTTGCTAATCAGAGTTTCTTGATTTTAGCAGACAACTGTTTTCTCATCTTGTATGCATTATTAACTTACGATGCAAAATCTACAAGTAATTCCATATGTTGTCGGAAATATGTGGCCTTCCTACCGATACAAACATCATGAATATCCGCAAAGTTAATTTACTTTTAGATATGTATACGAACTTCGAGTTTCCTTTGTTTCCATAATCATATTAGACTTGTTTGCCTGTGTACTACTGGCGCAGTGTGTATCAGAATCTCAGGCGAAGCTGCAGAAGGTGCAACCAAAGGAAGAGGACGACGAACTCAATGAGGAAGAAGACGATGAACACGGAGACACCCTCTGTGGGGCCTGTGGGGACAATTATGCATCTGATGAATTCTGGATCTGCTGCGATATCTGCGAGACATGGTTCCACGGCAAGTGTGTGAAAATCACACCAGCAAAAGCGGAGCACATCAAGCAGTACAAGTGCCCGACGTGCACCAGCAAAAAGTCACGCCCATCCTAATAGATGCTGCGCGCTCAATATCTTGATGTTCTTCGATCTGCTCTCGATGTCGATAGCTACTCTAATCATAGAAATGTTACAGTCAATCTGCACCTTTAGCTCGCAGATTTTACTTTATTACTATCATCGCTTTAGGTGCAAATTGAATCAAATTCTGCTAGCGTGTTTGTAGATCCTGAAGATCTGATATAATGCCAAGACTATGCATTTTATTGTATTAATTCTCCTACTGCTCAGTTAGATTGAAGATCTTGTTGTAATCAGGTTGATTAGCATGTTGTTGAGAAGGAAAAAAGGTCAATTAATTACTGGAATTGAAGAACTATTTGATTATGATTGTGATCAGTTTCTATAGACATGGCAGCCGGTGCTCTGAGAGGCTGTGTTATTATTGTTTCTGGGGATCAATGGCAGATTCAGGTTGCACTTGGCCCGCAGGTTGTACCGTCTGGTGGTCGCCAGCGAGCTGAATTTGTACCGGACGCGGCCACGCAGCCACAGTTCGACGTCGAGCCACCCATACCCGCTGTCGCTGACGGCCGAGACTCCAGCGAAGAGGACGGGGTCTAAAACGGTGGTGTTCTTGTGTCCTTGGTAGAACGTCGGCAGCGCCGCCCGCCGGAGCTGGTCGCCGAGGTACGCCCGGGCCTCCAGCCAGTCGTAGTGCACGCCGACCCTGCGGTTAGGGTTGCGGATCGAGAAGGTGGCGATGAGGTCGTAGGGGGAGGTGGTGAGGTTGGAGCGGGTGAGTGCCGCGCTGGCGGTGACGTGGACGCGGTGGGGGCGGAAGATGAGCCAGAGGACGACGAGGGCGACGACGATGGCGGCGCAGACGGCGATGAAGATCCTGATGGCCGTGGAGAGGAGGCAGCAGGAGCATGTGCGGCGGCGGCGCGGCGGAGTGGAGGTGGGCAGGACGGGAGGGCCGTAGTAGCCGCCGGGGAGATTCGCGGGCTCCGGCGCCTGCAGCTGCTGCATGGCGCGTGGAATTAAGCAATTAAATACAGTAAGTAAATAATTTTAGTGGATCAAAATTGAGAGAGAAAGGGAAAAGAAAGGAGATAATCGGAGATGGAAGGAAAATGGAGAAAAAAAAGATAGACGAAGAGAGAGTAGATGATCGATGGGAAGAAGAACTAGACAATGGCGACACCATTAATCAATCAACAGAGAATTCCCTTTATCCAGAAGGAAATAGTCAAAATGGTTGACTTTTATATAATGCTTCCGGGAAGGAAAGGAAGGAGAGAGGATAAGGGAGGATAAATTATATTATATATAAAAAGTGAGAGAATAAAAAAAAAATGGTTATCATTGAGAGACGTATCGACTATTTTTTTTAGGACAAAATTAAAAGAACATCTTAAATTTTGTAAATCGTCAAAATTAATCTCTTTTTTTTTTAATAATTAAATCAAATATTATGATGTCAAAAATTAATTATTTTATTTTAATTAAAATTATTATACATAAAATATTATTATATCAAAATAATATTTACCAATTTAGTCAAAAATTATTTATATTTCATAAAAATTATTTTAAATTGATCAAAATCATTTTAAAATAATTATAAAAACTACTAAATGACTGTACACAGTTATAGAACCTACTACATAGTTGTACATAATTATAGTTAAATTTTAAATCCTAAATTATGAACTTTAAAACTTTACATTCTAAATTTTAAATTTGGAACATTATTATATCAAAATATTCTTTATCTATTTTATCAAAATTATTTAAACTTCACTAAAATCATTTTAAATCAATTAAAATCACTTTAAAATAGTTACAAAAGCTACTGTTACACAATTATAGTAAATTCTAAATCTCTAAATCTTAAAATCTTAAATATTAAATTTTAAACATTATTATATTAAAATATTCTTTATTATGTCAAAATTATTTAAATTCAAAATTATTTTAAATTGATAAAAATATTTTAAAATAATTATAAAAACTATTAACTAGCTGCTACGTAATTATATAAGCTACTAGGTAGTGGTTACAATATTATAATAATATTGTATATATTAACTGTTGCATATTGTAAAAGCTATAAATTAGTTATTAGATGTAATAGTTAATCGTAATTATTATAACAACAATCAAAGTAAAAATATTTTCAAGAAATAGAATACCTTTTTGATTTTTTAAAAAGGGCATCTTTTTGACTATTTACAAAATGTGGGGCATTTTTTTTCTTTCAACTTTGCCTTTTTCTAATGTAAAATATTTAGGATAATTGTACATCTTTATTCTTCTTTTTCTTTACAAATTACTACCCTAATCATGCATGATTCAGTATTAGTCCAAACCATTTAAACCCAAGTCAACATTTATAATCCTTATATGGTTTGACTAATCTTCCATGAGTACTAGGTTTATCTTTCCACCATCAAGAATGTCTTGTTGATTCATATAACGATTCTTAGGAAAGCAATTAGCTTTATTTGGTTTATGTAAATTGACAGGTGATCCTATCTAAGAATATCGACAAGTGAGTTATCGGTGAATTAGTGTAAATATTGATTTTATCATCGATCACCAAGTAACGAGAGAAGCTTGGGAAGGAGACTGTGTGCGTCCACTTGGAAGAGGCTAGAAGAGAATAATTAAAATAACGGCCAGGGGGCTCTTCGACATAGTCACTCCAACGTTTAAATCAGTTGAGGTAGAATAAAGAAGATGAATAGTAACCAGAGTTTGTAGATACGTACGTGCGCGTGTTTGTGCCTGCAAGAGCAGGCGACCTTTTATAGAGTTGTGGACTCCTTCACGTTCTCCACGTGTTTCGGTATTTCCGTCCACGTTACCTCATTTACTCCTCTATTTACTGGGAGTAAATGAGTGTGTTCCACACGCTCTTTGCGGAGTAACGCCCACGTTATTTGCGTCATTTCTGGAGCAACAACTATCGATTTCGGGAGATGCGGAGGGTGTTATGAGCGCAACTTTTAGGTAGCCGGGAGTCCCAGGAGCCAGGGCTGTTAGTAGACGAGGTGTTCCAGGAGCCTGGGGCTGTTGGTAGCCAAGAGTCCTAGGAGTCATGGGCTGTTGGTAGCCAGGGAATCCTATGAGTCGGAGGTTGTTGGTGAGACCTCGGAGCCGGGACTGTTGGTAGACGGGAGTCCAGGAGCCGGAGGCTGTTGGTAGCCGGGAGTCCCAAGAGTCGGGGGTTGTTGGTAGCACGGAGTCCCAGGAGCCAGGACTATTGGTAGCTGGGAGTCCCAGGAGCCGGGGCTATTGATAGTCGAGAATCCCAGGAGCTAGCCGAGGGTCATCAGAAGCCTTCTTTGACTGCCACCTGTATCTTTATATTGACTTTCTGGCCACGTGACATCTCCATGGTTACTGTCTGTATCACATGTCTCCCTTTCAAGTCTAGTCGAAGGAGGCATAAGTCTGATTGACTAGACTATTGTATAGTCAATCAAGACCAACTGTTATATCCACGTGACGATTTTATACACCTGACATGAGATTATGCTTTAAATGTGAGATTTTGCATCATTAAACGCAACCTTATGAAGAGGGGAAACCCTTCAAAAGGGTTGGAATGGATGCCTCCTTTTCCAGTTAGAACTGGGATACAATATCCATTCCAACTCGAGAATTGTTGGGTGGATACCCTAGAGACCGAGATCAAGGCCTTGAAGATAGAGAGGAAGAAGTTGCGGAAGATTTTGAAGAGGAAAGTTGTGGTGGCGAAGGCCTTTGCAGAGATTTGAAAAAAGAGGCTGGAGAAGGTGAGGACCCAGGTGGTTGCAGCCTAGGCCGATTTGGAGGCTAGTCGGGGGGTGTTTGGGTCGTTGAATGTGGAGCTGGGGGCGACCCATGCTGAAGTCGAGTTGACGCGGGTGCTAGTGGAGGTGCGGCTACAAGAGGTAGAATCCCTCCGCTCTGAAGTGGAGGTCAAGATTGAAGTCGAGACCTCCTGGCGGGCGGATTTGGAGTTCGCTAAGAGGGACTCTGAGTCAAGCCGGGCTTTGGTGGAGGCCCGGTTACACGAGCTGGAAGCTGCCCATGTTGCGGCGGAGGCAGCTAAGGCCGAGGTAGCGATCCTAGAGGCCTCCCGGTCTAAGTTGTAGATAATGCGAGAGATCCTATAGGGCCAACTGGAAGGTGCTGCCACCAAGCTCCAAGAATATTAGTCCGGGGAGGATGCTCGTTGGATTGTAAGAAGGAAGAATTCTTGCAGTCAGAGGAATTTTATGACATGGTTGCCCTCCACTTTATCCGGATGGTGCAACATAGAATAGATGACATCCCATGACAACTGCAAGACGACCGCCATCTACCTGCTGGCATGCCTCCTCCCATCATCCAGAATCGGATCACCGACAACCTCCCAGCTGAACACACAGCAAATTTAACCTAGAAAAAAATTCTGTGATGCTATATAATGAATTCCCAATTTGTTGGGCTTCCATTATGTAAGGAGCTTTTTCAAATAATGAACCATCTTTTTGGGGCCTTTCATTCTGTTATTTTCTTTAATTTTTTAACTCTTGCCCTTGATTGCGTCTGAATAAGGGGCACTAGGACCTGATGCGAGACGGAGCAATATGCTATATGCTCGAACCTTTTGGGGAAAGGGAAGGTTGATTTCGTAACTGGGATGGATCTCGATTCCGATCATGCCACGGTCGGGGGAGTTTGAACCCTGAAAAAGATGAGACGATATGATATATGCTCAACCATTGGACAAAGAGGAGGTTGATATCATAGCCAAGATGAATCCCAACTATGTTACGGTCGGGGGAGTTTGGGTCATAAAAAGGACAGGATAATACGAGATATATTCGACCCTTGGATAAAGGAGAAGTTGATATCATAGTCGGGATGGATCTAAACCTCGATCATGCCACGGTCAGGGGAGTTTAGGCCCTAAAAAGGACGGGCGATACGATATATGCTCGACCCTTAGGCAAAGGGAGAGGTTGATATCATAGTCGGGATGGATCTCGACCCCGACCATGCCACGATTGAGGGAGTTTGGGCCCTGAAAAGGACGGAACAATATGTAATATGCTTGACCCTTTTTGACAAAGGGGAGGTTGATCTTGTAGCCAGGATGGATCTCGACCCCTACTATGCCACGGTCGGGGGAGTTTGAGCGCTGAAAATAACGGGGTGATACGATATATGCTCGACCTTTAGGCAAAGGGGAGGTTGATATCGCATCCGGGATCTCGACCCTGACTATATTGGAGTCGGGGGAGTTTGGGCCCTGAAAAAGATGAAGCGATACGATATATGCTCGACCCTTGGGCAAAGGGGAGTTGATATTGTATTCGAGATGGATCTCGACCCTGACCATGTCACGGTCAGGGGAGTTTGAGCTCTGAAAAAGATGGGACGATACGATATATGCTCAATTTTTAGGCAAATGGGAGGTTAATATCGCAGCCAAAATCTCGACCCTGACTATGCCACAATCGGGAGAGTGTGGGCCCTGCGAAGGACGGAGTGATACGATATATGCTCGAACCTTGTGCAAAGGAGAGGTTGATATCGTGGAGTTTGGGCTTAAAAAGAATGGACGATATGATATATGCTCGACCCTTGGGAAAAGGAGAGGTTGATATTGCAGTTGGGATCTCAACCCCGACTATGCCATAGTCGGGGGAGTTTGGGCCTTAAGAAGGACGAAGCGATACGATATATGCTTGACCCTTTGGCAAAGGGGAGGTTGATATCGTAGTCGGGATGAATCTCGACCCCAACCATGCCACGATCGGGGGAGTTTGGGCACTGAAAAGAATGGGGCAATACAATATATGCTCGACCCTTGGGCAAAGGGGTGGTTGATATCGCAGCTGAGATCTCGACCTCGACTATGCAATAGTCGGGGGAATTTGGTCCCTGCAAAGGATGGAGCAATACGATATATGCTCGACCCTTGCGCGAAGAGGAAAAATCCTTCAAAAGGTGGATCTCGATTCTAGCAGAAAAGAAGAAGACCCATCATCTATCTTCTTCGGGTAGAAGAAATAGTAGAAAATCCGGGAGGACAGTGGAATACGATACAGGCAAAAGATGATGAATACTCCAATTAAGATCTGGAAAGAGTTGTGACCAAGCTGAGATAAAGGGATCCAAAATATTGAGATATTTCGACAAAAAAGGTTGGAATAGGAAACCTCATCTCATTCACCATTTGACCCCGGAAGAAAGTCACACACCCTGGCAGAGGGCGGTTCGGACATTCATTACCATTTGGAAGCGTCAGATGATGGTCATCCGGAATCACATAGGTTGTCTTTAGCCTATCTAAAGCTCCACTAGTGAAGCTAGACTCAGATGACAGCCATTTGATGTAGCTATATGAGGGGGAAGGTGCTAACAAGAAAGCTAGAGATTGAAAAGGATGGCGAGCGCAGAACTTACAAAAGGAGAATGGAAACGATCAGAGATAAAGAAGAGCGCAAACGGTGAACACAGAAGAAGAAATCATGCGAGGGAAATAACGACATCCTATTTGATGACCTATATATACTGCAGTCGTTCGATCTCGATCGTCGAATGTTTGCTACCACAAGGGCGGGATGACTTGTTTAGCCATTGGATCAGGCGTTGGGATAACGCCAAATCTCTATAATCATCACGATCTCGGAAGCATGCCGACGCACCCAAACTCAGAAATCGAGGTAGATTGAGCGTGACGAGTATTTAAAAGGCGCGACCACGATTAATGATGTAAAATCCCGCATTTAAAGCATAATCTCATGTCAAGTCTATAAAATCATCAAGTGAATACAACAACTGGTCCTGATTGACTACACAATAGTGCAGTCAGTCGGACTTATGCCTCCTTCGACTATACTTGAAGGGGAGGCATGTGATACGGACAGTCATCGGGGAGATGTCACGTGGCGAGAAAGTCAATATAAAGGTAGAGGTGGCAGTCAAAGAAGGCTTGCAACGACCCTCGGCTCCTGGAATTCCTAGCTATCAATAGCCTCGGCTCATGAGACTCCCAACTATCAACAGCCCCGACACCAGGGACACCCTGGTTACCAACAGCCCCGACTTTTAGGACTCCCGGCTACCAACAGCCTTGGCTCCTGGGACTCCCTAGCTACCAACAACCCTGGCTCCAGGGACTCCCGACTACCAACAGCCCCCAGCTCCTGGGACTCCCAGCTACCAATATCCTTCGGCTCCAGGTATTCTCGGCTACCAACAGCCCTCGGCTCCTGGGACTCCCGGCTACCAACAACCCTCGACTCTTGGGACTCCCGGCTACCAACTGTAGGATCGTGTTGGATCGGCTAGAGGGGGGTGAATAGCCCTGCAAATAAATTTAAACTTTCTCTTGCTTTTAGCTAAGCAAGGATACACACATTAATAATAAAATAAATAGAACACATAAAAAGAAAGAGGCTTACAAATTTTACTTGGTTACAACCAGAGTGGTTGTTAATCTAAGGCAATTGAAAGCTCCATTAAAAAGACTCCTTTAGGCGGAGTAGCCTCTTATAGCGTTGACGTACAAGAATTGGAAAACTACAATAGTT
>JBBUKS010468559.1:0-17932 GCA_038050645.1 Hedychium gardnerianum
CCCCCCTCCAATCAATTGGAGCAATCGACTGGTAGCTTTTTTGGATGAATAAAATGCTTCTGAATCGATTGGTTTCATCAAGTGGAAGCAACCAATCGATTGGTAAGGTAAAAAGAGTCATATTTAAATGGTCGAATCCACGTGATAATCGATTAGTGACGTCTATCAATCGATTGGTAGGTGAAATCAACCCGAATGCAACCCTATAAAAGAGGATTTCGTGAAGATTTGAAGGGGCTGGTTCTTGAGAGGTTAGAGGTGAAGTGTTACTGCATTTCCAACCATCAAAAGACATTACAAAGTGACAAACAAGCATCCAAAGCAAAGTTCTCAATTGTAAAGTATTTTTTCTTTCATTTCCATTTGTATTTTGTGTTGCCTGTATTTGTTCTTGTAAGAACTTATTATAAGAGGCTTTTCCACCTCTGGAAGGTATCCAAAAAGGAGATATTCATAATAGAAGAAGATCACTAGGAGTAGACTTTGGATTAGTCGCCTAAGAGGCGGATACTAATCAAATCTCATAGTTGTGCATGTGAAGTCATGTTTGAATCAAGTTTTCGCTCCATATTCAAACGACGAGCACAAGATCAAGACAAAGCAATTGAAGCTATTCACCCCCTAGCTCACACGGGTCCTAATAAGTGGTATCAGAGCGAAGTCGCTCTTCATTGAACTAACCGTCAGAAAGAGCACAAAGCTAGAGGAAGAAGAAGAAGACATGATTTTGAGCTCTTTGATAGCAACAAGTCATCGGACTGATCGCCGAAAGAAGTCAACACTAAAGGGAGCTCGGATTTTGAAATAGATCCCAGGGATGGACTTGGATACAACATTCGAGTTCCACCTCCTTTTGGATCAGGAGGTTTTGATTATTGAAAATCAAGAATGAAGTATTTTTAATGATGGATATAAAACAATGACTTACTCTAATGAAAGGATTTGAAATTTCGAAAGATACAAAAGGAAAACTTCTTCGGAGGAGCAAATGGACTAAGGATCAAGTTCAAAAATTCGAGGCAAATAAAAAGGTAACTAAATTATTATCAAATATTTTACCTAACGATGTCTTGTGCAAGATAGGTCAATATCCGGATGCAAAGGATCTATGGAACAAGCTTGCAAAACTTTATGAAGATCCAACCTCAATGCAAAGTGAAGACAAGCCTAAGGAGACTCGTTGACACTAGAGCAAGAGGACTCGGAGCTTGAGAGATGCTCAATATCTGAGATGGAAGATGAAGAAGCATCCACCTCAAGGATTGAGAGGGAGTATAGGCCATTGACATCAGAACAAGAAGAACCCTCGACATCCAATGCTAATGAGGATGATTGTGTCACCTCTACGAGTGAAGATAGCTCAACTCACAAAGGTATACCAATGTCTATTGTTAAAAATAAAGATCATATCATTTGCTTCGAATATAAGAAAAAATGATACTACAAGGGAAAGTATCCTAAATTGATGAAGAAAAAGGTGCAAGTGGTACCCAAGATGAAGGAGAAGCCAAGAGAAGTTAGCTCCATAATACGAAAGGGCAAGGAGCACATAGTGTGCTTCTTGTGCAATCAAAATGGACATTAGTAAAATCAATGTCCAAAGAAGAGACTTTCAAATAAGAACAAAGGAGGGAGTTCAAGTTTAGGAGGAGTACCTAAGGCAAGGTCCGAGGTACTATTAGTTAATGATATTTCTTTATAACATGATAACAAGTATGTTAGAAATAAGTTTTATGATTTTAGTGCTTATTATCATGAAAATTGAAAGCATGATAATTCTAAGCATAATTATAAATCCTATTATATTAGAACAACCTCACCTAAGGATAGGAAGGATCTACTAGACACATGCCTAGAAAAAGGAATATCTAAGGCATTCATGATAAGTCAAGAATTAATGATCTAGAGGTTGCCCTAAAAAATATGACAAATGAGGCTAAAGGGTCCAAAAAGAAAAATCTAGGATTAAGTACGTAAGCACCATTCAAGGGCAAGAAAGGCTTGGGTCATAAGTCTAAAACCAAGGAAAATGTGTCATCATACCATAGTGTTCATATAGTTATGGAATTAACCCTAGGTCTATGAGTCAAGTCAAGGTTACAAAGAAAGTTATCCTTAGTGTTGACCTTTAGGAGACTAGTATGACTAAGACTTCTAAGAAGCCTAGGAAAGTCATTAGTAAGGTATGTAGGAAAGTTATATAGTGAGTATTTAGTACACCCAAGGAGTCTTCAATAGGTATTGAGTTCCTAAGAGTGTGATTTTTTCATGCTAGATGGGTATAGGGTATGTCAACCCTAATTGGAAGGGTAGTTAACCCAATCATGGTGAAGTTGATATTTTTGGAGTATTTTCAAGGTATTGTGACATATTGAAAATGAGAAGTTAATTTTTATCTTGAAGAGTTATAGTGTACCAATAAAAAATTTGCGGTATTAAAATTAATTAAATTGATACAAATAGAATAGAATTCAAAAATGTACCAATCTCTCTCTCTCAGCCTTCGCTTCCCGACCTATGCCTCCTCCACCTTCCACACCATCACTGCCCCAAGCTACCTCATCCTCTGGAATAGTGACGTAGCCACATTGAGAGGAGGGAGTGCGATCACCCCCTCTCGAATTTAAAAAAAATAATTAAGAGTATATATTAAAAAAGTCCTCACCCCTAATTTGATCGGTCGATTCATCATCGTCCGTCACCAAAAAATTGAAATTGATCATATATTTGAAAAACTCTCGACCTAATCTATCTATTGGTACCACTTTTATGAAAAATATCATGACTTGGAATGTTAAATATTAAATTTTAAAAATAAAATATATAATAATAAATGGATATATTAAATCATAGAACACGAAGTAAGTGCGCCAAATTAAAATTGGATCAGGTTTAAACTAAATCCAATATGTAGGTGTGGAGATAAGGATTGCATTAGTAAAAATCGAGATTGATTTAAAGTTGATTTGGTCAAGTTATAGTCGAATCAAATTTAAGGTTTAAACGAGTTCGATCAATTTAAAAAGAATTAGGGTATTTTTTTTAAGAAACCTTCTCTTTCATTCCCCCCCCCCCCTTCCCTCTTTTCTCCCTATGCAAATTGCAGCTCTCGCCATGTCGTATGTCACCGTCATGCCTTCGCCTATCCTTCTTTTTATTTATTTTTTCCTTTCTCTTTTCCTTGTTTCCTTCTTCTCCTTCTCTTCTCCGACGATAGTAAACCTATAGTTTTTTCCTCTTCTCTTCTTAAAAGCTCTTTTTTCTTCTCTTTTCTCTTCTCCAGCAAGCAAGAAACACAACATCAGCTGTTGCCCTCTTCCAGCAACAAGAGCAGCCCTCGGCCCTGACATCTTCTTCCTCTTCTTGTGTTTTTTAGAGTTTTGTTGGCACAGTAAGAATAATCTATTTTGCCTTATCTTGCTCTCTTTGTGTCATTGTCAAGCTCACTGAAGCTAGTCAATGTTGCTAACGAAGAAAGTAAACTCTCCTCTTTATTTTTCTCCTTTGTTTTTCTCAAAAACAATAGTCTTCCTTTTATTTTTTTCCAGCAAGCAACTCTTTTTCTCCTTTGTACAATCACAACAACAACAAGAAGAGGAGTAAGTTATTCCTTTCTTCTTTTATGTTTCATTAATTTAAGGATCGTTGTAAAATATAAATTTTATTTTATTAGGTTACTAGTTAGAATAAGTATTTAGATCAGAATGAAAGTTTCATATGTAGGAATATTACGAGAAAATAAGATCACAAATGCTTCTTCTACTATGCATCATAGATAAGCTCTAGGGATCGAAGGATCGGTGTTTCAACTAGAATTCAGGGCTAAGATCGAAATTTTAGAATTTAAGTTTATTTTCAGCTCCTTAAATTTGAAATTTAGGTTTTTCTATAATAAAAATTTACCTATATTAATGTATGAACCTAATTAAAAATCTTAACTACACCACTGCTCTGGAATGCCTTGTTATTATTATTATTTTATTATTAATATTATTTTGTGTGTATTTGTACTATTTAATTAGAGTGAAGAAAGTTATTTCACATTCCAGAGACATCACTTTTGGATCTAATCTACGATCGTATGATTTTTACCCTGTTACTTCTAGCTAGATAATGCCTACTTGTAACTAAGAGGCATATTATAGAGAGAACTATGTCATGCAAGTAAAGCTCCATACACTAATAATCCATTGCATGATATTTAAGTCAGTGGAAAAATAACAAAAAAAAGCCAGTAAAAATCCTTGTAGAATCATGATAGAAAGAACACTTCAACATTTGTGTAACTAAGAATATATAATACAACAAACCCTAAACTCATAAATACAAGATGACAAACCATATAGTGGAGTTCAGCATATCTCATAAAAAGAAGATTCTTATGCATTTATCAGATAATCATTAATTATATACCCCCTTGGTTCGAATCAGGGTCCACGTTGTAAACAAAAGCTCTCTCAATTCTCCTACATTTCTGAGTTCAATGTTGCTGAAGGGCACAAAGAACCTAAAATCAGACTCTATACAAATCCTATCGGAAGCTTCGTAGACTAGATGAAGTGCTCGATCAATTCCAATATTCAAAAAGATGCATGCCTCTTTTTCAAACACGTTTTTGTTTCTCGTAGACCAGATTATATATAATCTTTTTTTTTTTTTGGATAATTTAGGTGTCCGAACATCACCCAACGAATTTTGAAGATAGATGACTTTTTTCTGATTCGCCTATCGAATAAATCTGAAGTACAACTTATACATACTTAGAATCTAATTAATTTAGGATTCAAATCTTGATCCTGGTATTCTCTTCTTCTGAATGTTTTACTATTGCATTACACCCATGAGAGCATTTTAAGCTATAATTTTCTTAGTGAAGGGAGAGGAGGAGAGGCAACCTCTTCATCTTTAGACAATTCTAAATTCTCAACTTTGCTTCAATTGCCAAATTTTTATTGTTTGGTCATCAACTAAAGAAGTACTGGCTAGTGGAGGATAAGAAAAGGGAAACAAAAGTTTCAGATAAGCATCAAGCTAGTGGATGAACACAAGTGCATGCACCACCACTTTATCCTTCAAAAAGAAAAAAACAAATGTTAAAGAGGAGAACCCTACGTACAACTTTCTCCTCGAAATTTCTCAAACACCCCTCCCTACTCAGTGAGTATATGAACATTATATATAACACGAGTTGGTGTCGACATTTTAAATTCCATGATAATTAAAATTGAGAAGATTTTAGAAAATCACTCAAATTTTCTTTTAAATACAAGTTGTTGAATCGACTTTTGTTTATTATCTTCTTATCCAATCTATGCGCATAATTGTCGGTCTAGTTTTTATAACTCCGTATAACTTTCAAGTGTCGATGTATGTATCATACATTGATGTTACAATATTATGTTTCACATGGGTGTGATGGAGGATTTGATTGCCAATTTACCTTGAAAGGGATAATATGCACCACCAAAAGCAATGGCACTTTGTTGGAGGGGCACCTTGGTTCATTACATCATGATGAGTACTATACTAGCCCTTCCTTTTATCGAAGTAGTTCTTTGCACCTATTTAAAGACAGCATCTATACATGATCAAGTAAAGAATAAAAGTTTCTCATTTCCTTTCTACTCCTCACTTCTCCTTTTTGCCTTGAAAAGCTATGGAAGGAGACTTCCCTTCGACTCTTGATGGTGTAGGTTGAGAAGGGAGAAGGAAGAGGAGACGAGGAAGGAGGAGAATGCATGAATTAGTTTGCTCAACCTACCTAACTAGCTAAACCTCTCCTTGATCTCCTTCAGTTTGTCCATGCATACGTGGTACTTGATTGTGTGTGGATCGTGATCGATCATATCTTTGGGTTGGGGAAGCGCATGGCAAACCGGCAAGTCACTCCATGGCATTGAGAGGGCTTGAATCGCTCTTGGTTATCGTCTAAAAATAACTAGCTTGTATATGTATGTGTTTACCTATCATATCTATGCTTACCCTTTATTTCTAGTGTGATTTGCGATGCATATTATCAACTATGTGGTCCAACAGCAGCTTGTTGTTAATCATTTATAGATATATTTCATGAATTGAAGGTCAAACAAGAATGATGTTGATACTACAATATATCAATAACGCGCGATAATATCATGATATTGGGAAAAAAAATTGAGGTTGGAGCAACAATGGTACTGACATCCCATTTATAGTTACTATGACATCGCTCTAGAATATATGTCTACTAACACAAAGATCATCATAGAGAGATTATTGCCTTGGATTATGACAATTGGGTCTTCCAGACGATTAATCAAACATTTAAAGTTCAAATCTCAATTATGACACACCGTAAAAATTTTCCTCCAGTGAAAAAATTAACTTAAGAACATTGGTCGCCGCTTGAATGAGCCTCCACAAGCGCTTCTCGATTTATCTTGATGATTGATGGAAAAATTTCATGAGATTGAATCGATTATCTTCAGAATTAATCGATTCAAAAAGTTAAATAACTAGATTTAAAAAAATCATTTATAAATTATCACAAACAATATCTTGTTCAAATATTTTGTTTACAATTATAGAGAAATGGTCCTATAAATTATTCTTTTAGTCTTAATTAGTAAACATTGATTGGATCCATCACTTTTAGTCTTAATTATGCATGTGGTAAACATTGAGCAAGCTTTATTTTTTTTAAGCCTGGGTGTCCAGGTATTTCTATCTTTTATTCACTTGGAGGTAGCTAGTCTGGTTCCAAAGAAGTTTTCCGTCGGCCATAGGGTAAATCTGAAAAGCACAGATAGGCCATGGGGATGTCCCAGCACCACGAGTGGTTCGAGCGTCGTAGACATTTATTTATGCTATGTGGAAATCGAATCCTCATTGCTTGGGAAATTCGTCCTTCCGATTACCATCACACCAAGCCCTGGGGCAGATATATAAGCTTTATGCTATAAAAGGTGATATCACTGACCCCAAGCGGCTCAATATATATCACAGGCCCCACAGCCAGATATATAAGTTTTATTGGAGCAAAAGGTGAAGTCGTCATCTTAGGGGCCCCTCCAGGGTGGCCCCATACTCTTTGGAAGTGGGTAAATCATGGGGGGAGGGGGGCATTTGCACTATCATAGTAGCCCTTTGCATGGGGGAGGTTAGACACCCAGCGAGACATTTTGCACCCACTAAGAATTGACCTCAAGAGCTATTGGAGCAACCACCCATGCAGGTATTATATATATATATATATATAAGTTTTATTTATTTATATTATTTTAGTTAGTACCAGATATCAAAGCCTTTGGCTAGACTAATCCTATGGTGATGGGCTTGGTCCCATGAAAATTTCCCATCAGCCACCTGCGTAAATCGGGGAAGCCCACGTGAAGGCTCATACTGACAATCAGCATTCTCAGGTCTGCTACCCATTAAGAAAAAAATCTCTCATAATACGCCGCAGTTGAGTCTCGAACCCCAGATGTCTAGTTTATCATTGGAGGGTCTAACCACGCACTACAATAAAAATGGCCATCTGGATCAAAATTTTAGAAGCAGTCGATAAAGCCATTGTAAAAGCAGAACTAGTAGAATCAGTCAAAGTTAACCACTCCTAAAACCGCTTCAATTGGTGTTTTTTTGAAGCGGTTGCAAAATCGTTGTTGTTGGCTCCATTTAGAAGTGGTTTGTATGTTGCTTTTTGGAGCGGTTTAAGATCACTTCTAAAAGTCGCATACGAGATTAAAAAAAGGGGGTGCACGCATCTCATATTATTTTCACAATTCCATATCTCTCTGTTCCAGCCTCTATATTCCAACGACCCTCTTTGTTCTAGCGACCCATCAGATTAATTACGCCCCAGCATCATCCTTCCACATCCGTGTCATAAGTCACCTTTGATTTTGTTTGTGTACGTAATTTCTTGGTTTAGTTTAATTTTTTTAAGTGTTAAAGGTGATAAAATTGTAATCGATTAGGGTTTGTGTTGGGTTGGTAGATATGTAATTTTCCCCAATGAATCCCTTAATTTGTCTTTTTGTCTAAGTTATTTGTATTGTTTTTCAAGTTTATTATTGTATTTTGTGCATTACAGTTTGTCTATGACGCTAAGTTTCATTTTCATATTTTCCCCCTCTAAGTTGAATAATATCAAGGATTTTTCATAAGGCCATTAGCATATATGATTTTTTTTCTTTTGAATTCCTTCTGTTTATATATTTTATATTTTATATTTAGGAATTGTATTTTATGTTTGTTAAATTCTTTGAAATTTGTATGTGTTTATCTACAAAGTTTATTTAATTTTGATAATTCTTGCTTCAATGTATAAACTTTTAGAAATTATTGAATAGGAACAAATTATGCAGAAGTAATGGATGACTACCCCACGTGACAATCTTGAGTATCGGGTGGGAATCTTATATTTTTTATATTATGCATTTGGTGATGTGACTCAATTATGGCAAAAGGCGAAACGCTCGCTCCCAGCGTCTCCGTCAGTCTGTCCCAGGACCAACACGGATGAGGTAAATCACGGGGACTAGTCTAGCTAGCCCGAACAATGACCAGTGCATGGGAGTTTTGGTGATGTGACTCAAGAAGTCATGAGATCATGTCCTTGTTGCAAATGCATAAACTCATTGAGTCATGATCGAGAGACAGTGCAAGAACATTTGATGATAAATGGTATTTTACAAGATTATCACATCTAGAATTTTCATGGAGAAAAATTGATGTCGAGTAGGATAGAGATTATCCTACGGGTTGATGAGAAGGGGGGTTTGAGGAGAAAGCAAGAAGATATAATCATTGTCCTCCAGGTTTCTTCGAAAAAAAGAGATTTTATTTAATATTCGAGGATTAATTTCTCATACAATTATCATGATGCTTATATAGACAAACCCTCAAGACAGAAAGAAAATAAATCCCAACATATAGACCTCAATTCTTAACTTGTAAAGAAAGGAAAAGAATTTTAACAAAAAGAAAAAAAGACTCATAATCCTAAAATCTTTAAACGGACTCAAAATCCAAAAAATAAAAAATAAAATTATCAAAAATACCTTAAATATCAAAATAATTAAAACTATCAAAAATAGTAATAAAGATCTTTGAATTCTCTTGTATCAGTCATTATGGATTGAAAGAACTCATTCTCGAGTTTAGAGTAGTTTCAGATGGTAGCCCAGGAGGAAGATCATCTAATATTAAATCGACAAAATATACTAACAGCTGTTGGACTTTGAAATTCCTTATCGATTCATCGACAAACATAACATGCGGTCGCTGATCTTGTCAAAGTCATCACCACTAAGATGTGTGTCCCCAGATGTTGATAGCACCTCAAAAACACTATCTCCAACCTCTAGAACTAAAACATCGAAGGTGCCACCATATATAGCAACATCTTGTGATGCTATCACATCTGTATAATTGTTACCTAATTCAATTCCTGTCTCTAAAAACTTTTGGGCTGCAAGCTTATATTTTTTTTATTTTGTTTCAAAGTATGCTGAACCAGCAGCACATTATAGTTTTGAATTCACTATAGGATCCAACTGATCTGGTGTTTGCTCTACTTTACTCACATAGTTGGATACATGCATGAATTGGACCAACTCAATACTGACAAGAATGACATTCAAACACATCTGGATTATGTGCTTTGATGTAGTGCAATAGTCGCGTGTACGGACATAATTCTTGAAGCATCACTGAGTTGACCGTGAGCATAGTCAAATTTGTTGTGTCATTGTAGTGCATTCTGATGCATTCTTTGATCATGTTAATCTTATAGGAATTGAACTCGTTCTCGAGTTTCTCCTTACGATGTTCAAACGTGTAGGGTCGAGTGTATATGAAAGGGAAAGTGAATCATGTATTTAATTTTTTTTTTTTTTCAATTTTAAAAAATTCATTCAAAAATTGAATGCGTAGCGGAAGTAAGAAAAATACAGAGAAAAATAGTGAAGTTAGTTTTACTTGGTTCGCAACCCAGCAAATTACTACTCCAAGACTCACGCCCCTTTACAACGTTTCCGACGGACAATCCACTAATTCTCTCCTCCAAAAAAATCACGGATGGAGAAATCGAAAATAGGATGAAGAAGGTGTAACAACTCTACATCTTCTTATACAAGTATATAAAGAAAAACAATATTTAACGGTTACCCAACACTTAAGATGATCGATGACGAGCTGGTGTTGGTGAAGATCTTGTTGCAGAAGGTGGTTCTGGCATTAGTTCGATGCAGTAGGGTCATAGCACAGCGGTTGGAGAGCTTGGAACAACAGTATGATGGAAGAACGATGTTTAGAATTGATTTCCAAGTACTGTTCGGTGACCTTTTTTTATCACTCATTGGGGGCGCCTCCATTAAGGCTAATCTAATTCAAGAAAGTCATTGATTATCCACTCCGAGGTGTCTCCAAGTTATCTGGGGCACCTCCATCAGTGCCATGCGTCAACATCGTGCAAAACCCAATCATCGCAGCTTATCTGCGCTAAGGCGCCTTCATACACTCGAGGCGCCTCTAGTGCCTCTACGCTGAGGTGCCTCCAATCACCCGAGGTGTCTTTGACTCCGAGGCGTCTCCATCAACTCGGGGCACCTCTAGGGCCTTTGACTCTCAGGTGATCCACTCGAGGCGTCTCCAGCGCCTCTGGATCCGAAGTGCCTCCAAACACCCGAAGCGCTTGGAGCACTGTTCACTTCAGCTTGTTTTCAACTTTTAGCTCTGCAAAAATATGTTAGTACAAAACAAAATAACCTGCAGCACAGAGTTAGATAAATAATGTATGCATAAATATAATTATGACTTCTAGTCATGGTCTCAATTTAGAATTCCAAGTTGGATCTAAATTGGACCAACGCCTAACATCCTCACTGGGACTCGACCTCACTGGATTCGCTCCTCTAGTTTACTTACCTTACTTACCATTTGTCGACTTCCGTTCTTAACGTTTCTTCACCCACCAGGGCTTTCTGCTAAAATCCCTTATCTGGACTTTAGCCAATCATCTGGTCCTCCCTGACCTGACTGGACTTCCTGCCAGTTGTTTGGTCCTCACTGACCAAGATGGACTTCCTGTCAATTGTCCGGTCCTTCCTGACTCAATTGGACTTCTGTCTAGTGTATGGTTCTCTATATCTGTCATGTCAGTTTAGCCTGCATAGTAGCTCAAGCAGTTAAATAACATGAGTCCAATTTTAACCTATTGACATACATCAAAATTCTAAGTTAGACTATAATACAAACTGCACCAATAATCTCTTTTTTTTTGATGTAATGACAATCTGTGTTAAAATTAGGAAAATAAAATCCTTTTTGGCTAAGTAAAACAAAGAATAATTTTTTTTCTTAACTTAACCTTATCGTGTAAGAAAATTTTGAATTTAGTTTGTTTTGGATAAGAGAATTTTATATTTTAATTTTTTCCTTAACTTAACCCTTATCCTCCCCTTTGGTATATATATAAAAAATGTGAATATTCATAGCACAACATAAGTAAATCGGCAAGTAAATATGTATTGGTGAAAATTCAAAAAGTGACTAAGGTTAACCTTAGGCTTAGCACCAACAATATTTTTTTCACAAATATTTCCAAAAGATTTTAAGATAAGTTTATGGAAAAAAATATTTTGACATAAGTTTTTCAAAAAAAAATTCAATCCTGTTTTTTTTTCAAAAAAAATCAAAATATTTTAAAATAAAATTTTCAAAAATATTTTAAGGAGTTTTGCAAAACTAATTTTTGAAAGAGTTATGAAAAGTATATATGATCTTTCAATCAGGACTCCCCCTCAACTTGACACATCCTTAGAAATCCTTATTAACCACAAGAAAAATTACTTATGTGTCTTAGGAGTTGATCTAAATCAAAAGAACAGTTAAAGTATATTTTTCAAAACCGTTGTCAAAGTATGAGTTTTCAAAATATTTTTAAAAAAAATTCAGAAAAATTTCACAACATTTTTTTTATTTTAAAGGTACCTCCCCTTAACCTAATACATCCTAGTTATCCTTGTTAACCACAAGGAAGTCTACCTAAGTGTCTAGGGGAGTTTAGAATTTATGATTGACCTAAGAATTTATGAACTTAGGTGTTGGTTAATAATTTTTAAAAAATGTATACAATTTGAAAAAAAATGTAATATATCCAATTAATCATGAATTATACATCAATATTTTGAAACTAATTTTAAGAAAATAAATTTATAAGTTTTAAAAGTTTTTAAGATATTTGTCAAAGCATTTTAAGATTAGGTATCAGAGTTGAACAGGATCTTAAGTGTTATTTAACTTTTGCAACATAATTTTTAAATATTATTACATATATATAATTAAGTTAACAACTCGTTATTGAATTAATCTAAATAATTTATTTTAATAATTAATTAAATAAAATTTTATGATTAAGTAAGGGTTGACTGATTAATAAAATTATTTTAATCTGAAATTAATTGATTAATTTCAGATTAAATTAGATTATGTTTTTAATAAGTTTATTAATTAATTTAAGTTTTGTTTGTTAATTAGTTTACGTTTAGTTTGTTGATTAGTTTAAGTTTGGTTTGTTGATTAGTTTAAGTTTGTTAATTAATTTAAAATAATTTTTAAAAGGGTTTTAAAATGTGTTTTTAAAAAAATTAATTATAGTTTTAAAATAATTAAGTTTTCAAAATGAGTTTTTGAAATGATTTTTAAAATAAGTTTTTAAAATGGTTTTTAAAATAGGTTTCTTTTAAAATAATTTTTAAAACGTTATTAAAATAATTTTTAAAAGGTTTTTAAAATTATTTTTAAAAGGTTTTTAAAAATAATTTTTAAAAGATTTTTAAAATAATTTTAATTTTAAAAGGTTAATAATTTTAATTTTAAAAATGTTTTTAAAATAATTTTAATTTTTAAAAATAATTTTTAAAAGATTTTTTAATTTCTAGTTTATGACTTCATTATGAAAAAATGCACGCTTGTCTAAATGATTTCATGGTTTATAGGGGGAGGGTGTGAGAATGAAAGGGTTGCAAGTGTGTAACCTTTCAATATGGAAAAATTAGCAGAAATAATTTAGAAGGTCATATAAATGTGGGAAAAAAATTGTCTTGTGGTTAAAATTACTACATTGGCTCTTGCAAAATTTGTGGTATGATATCATTAGACTAATTCCAGATAGTGTATTATTTTCTAAATTTATCTTTTGTATAATCCCAATTTCAACATTTTAAGTTTCTCTATAAAAAAAGTTATTTTTTTACCTAAATCATTGAGCATTTGCTATGCTTTATGTCATTTTCATCGCATAAACTAATATACAAATCAGCTGGAATGATACAAATTACAAATTTATGTCATATTTAATTGCATCTCAAGTTGATCCTTTCAAACTTAAATAAATCAGCTTGAAAAATATAGTTCAAGTATTTAAATCTTACTAATATATTGTAAATGAATTAAATATTTATGAATAAATTTATTATTCGGCTTGAGAAAAATTTATTTATATTCGTTCAATATACATCAGATCAATTAAATGAACAAGTTTGAATAACTCATCAAACTAAACAAACAAACTTGAACACATGTATCCAGCTTGTTAATATTCGTGAACAGCGTTCATGAACAAAGTTAATGAATAACGTTCGTGAATAACATTCGTGAATAATATTTGTGAACTATGTTCATCAATAAAACTCTTATCAACATGCTAAATAAAAAAAAAATCAAAATAAATAAATAAGTTTGTATTATCAAACTTAATGATCAACCAAATAAATTTAAAATATAAAAGTTTCAAATAAATTTGAATTGAGAATTCCATGATATCTAAATGAACTAAACTCAAATTAAGCTTAAACTAAGCTTAAGCTCATAAAAAAAATTAAGTCAAGTTTGAATAATTATTTTAAAATTTAATTTATTTTAGACTCAATTTAACTTGACTTAACTTAATTAGCTTATCAAATATATTTGAATATCATAAAATTTAACTCGACTTCACTTATTTACAATACTACTACAATCTTGACATCTCTGGTATGAAAGAAGAAACTAAGAGAAAACAGAGATTTGGGCATCTTTCATTAGAAGAAATTGAAGGAACAAGCAAATATCAATTATGATGGGCTTTTTTGTAAAGTGCTAATTAAACTAAAATTTAATTTTCTTCAATAATTGTACCTTACTATATCTACTGCACTAAAAAATAAGGGTATGACCTTAAGAAACTGCAGGATTCTCTAAGAACGCTGTTCTTAGAAGTATATTAAAAATTAAATATTTAAAAAATAAGGGTATGACCTTAAGAAACTGCACCTCTTGTAAGTAATTAAATATTTAAAAATTAAATTATAATTATAATATATTATAGAGATTTTTTTCTAATAGAATAATAATTTTAAAAACCTTAGCTATTTGAATAAATTTCTACGAGTATTTTATGATTTATTTTAATAGTAAGTAAAAAAAATGTATGAGATTAAATTAGTTATCTTCAAAATTAATTAATTTAAAAAATTAAATATTTAAATTATAAAAAAGATAATAAAATAAAATAAAATAAGGGTATGACTTTAAGAAACTGTAGGATTCTCTCGCCAACTCTAAACTGATCATTAGCACCATTTACGAAAAAAAATAGAAAACATCTAAACGATAATATAAGAGTAATTAAAGAATAGATTAATTATGAAGAGAATTTAGTGAATTTAAAATTATAAAACAGTGATAATAATACTGATTTTAAATATTACTGCTCTACCTCCTTTTTATATTTCTTTTATATTTTATATTTAAATTCTAAAGTAGTTTAACATAATGTTTACATAATATTAATTTATTGGAGTCTCTTCAAAGATATATATCTAACTTAGCAAAAGTTATTTCAGAGTTAGTAATTTAACATAGATTAATTTCATAATTACATAAACAATATTTTTATTTATAATTTACTTTTACACATGGCTATTCAAACTACTGTTTGGATTTATTTTAACAAATT
The DNA here is from genome assembly GCA_038050645.1 of Hedychium gardnerianum. Lineage (NCBI taxonomy): Eukaryota > Viridiplantae > Streptophyta > Magnoliopsida > Zingiberales > Zingiberaceae > Hedychium > Hedychium gardnerianum. The sequence goes on from JBBUKS010468559.1 coordinate 14,984, forward strand.
CATCTATAATTTTGAGATCAGTTTCTAACTTAAAAAATGAGATAAAATAACAAGTTCAACCACATATTTTTACTTTATTAAAATTAATTATATTAATACATTATTTTATTAATATCGAGTAAAACACCTAGCACTAGGAGAATGTGTTGGAACTTGTAAAATCTAAATCGTATAAATTTTAAAAAATTAAAAAGATTTTAAATAAGAAATATAAGAACAACGAAGACTAATTTCATCATAAATCATGACGTAATATAATATAAATAAATATATAAATCATAATTAACGAAGAATGGAATACAGCGAAAAAAACCAAAGTTTTTTTTTTTTTTTTTAGTACTTTAGATCCGACGATTCTTATAGAAGAAAAAAGAGACGATTCCTATTGAAGAAAAAGGAGGAGGAAGTCTTCCAACGAGAATTAAGGTGACGGTGCCGAAAATACTTCATTAATAGAGAATGAAGGGATATGTCAAGATGCTCAAATCTTTTAGGGATCAATCCTTTATATAGTAGACATCTATTATCAGTCTATAGATGATAATAGATGTGCATAATGGGTTATACATCCAATAATCTAAAGTTATATCACTTAAACTGATGTATTCACATATACAATTTACACTTAAGCTCACATAATAGAGATAATATCCAATAATTTTTCACTTGAGCTAAGTGTGATGTGTATATGATATACAAGTAAACTTAAATTGATATCAAACTTTATAGGTACATAATACCTCTATAAATAATCTGACCCATTAACTTTATTAGTATAGGACTAAAGAGGTCATTGCTACTATACATGCTTATAATAAGCCCCAATAGTAATCACAATATCAATGTCATTAATGACATAAATCAAGATATGAATATGTAGTATGAAAATTATATGAAATGTGATCAGTACATATCAATTTCCAACTGATCCTAAAGTGACTTCAAAAGAAGTCCAATCATATTTGCTAATACTTTATGCTAAACCACAAAACAAATTATGATCCAAACTTTATGATTCCAAAAGAAATTTATATCATATATACCATCACTAAATACTAAACAGCAGTAGTAAATCATAATATTTTATTTCAGAGTATTAAACAAATAAAATTCTCATAAATATTTTAAATTTTAAGTACGTACAATAATCAAAATATAATATTTGTCTTTATTAACAAATATAAAACAATAAAATAAATATAGACTCCTACTAGATGAGTTCTTATAAGGACTCTCATATTCACAACATGCACATGAAACACATTAAGCACCAAACCCTTGGTGAGTAGATCGACCAATATGGAATCTATGCTTATGTGCTCTATCATGACCTAACGACTCTGAACTCTTTCTTTAACAATCAGAAATTTGATGTCGATGTGCTTGAACTTCGATGAACTGCGGTTGTTCTTGGCATAAAGTTCATTAGCTTTATTATCAAAGTTGATCATCAATGACCTGTCAATGTCATTAATGATCTGCAATATTGTGATGAAGTTTCGCAGTCAAATCCTATGATTGGATGTTTCATAGCATGCTACAAACTCTGCCTTCATAGTAGAAGTGACTATTAGCATCTATTTGACACTCTTCCAAAATATAACCCCTCCAACAAGCATGAAAATATACCCGAAGTGGACCTTTTGCTATTCAAGCATCCAGCAAAATCAGAGTCTGAATATTCAATCACCTCCAGGCGATCTTACCTCCGATATGTGAGCATGTGCCCTTTAGTTCTCTACAAATACCGCATTACTCTCTTGATCGCTTTCCAATACGATGGTCCTGGGTTACTTACATATCTGTCTAACATCCCCACTATAAACATTATATTTAGTCATGTACAAACTTGTGCATACATGAGACTTCCCACAACTGACGCATAAGGGAATTATTTCATTTCCTTTATTATAAGTTCAAGTCGTGGACACTGTTGTAGACTGAATCTGTCACCTCTAGACACAGATGTGTCACTAGGTGCACAGTTTTGCATGTTATACCTTATAAGGACCTTTTCAATATAGGTCTATTGTGAAAGTCCAAGAATGTCTCTTGAACGATCATGATATATCTGTATGCCTAAAATAAATGATGATTCACTAAGATATTTTATTTTAAAATTACTAGATACAAATAACTTAATTTCATGCAACAGACCTTTATTATTATTTGCAAGTAATATATCATCCACGTATATGACAAGTATAACAAATATGCTTCCACTGAACTTGATATATATATGCAGTGATTAATAGGATTCTCCTTAAATCCAAATGAGATGACTATTTGATCAAATTTATAGTACTATTGATGGAACGTCTGTTTTAAACCATAAATGTACTTCTTTAATCTACATACTAAGTGCTTTGAGTCCTCAGACTCAGAGTTCTCCGGTTACACCATATATATAGACTCCTCAATGTCTCGATTAAGGAATGCAGTCTTTACGTCCATTTGGTATAGCTCCAAATCATGATGAGCTACAAGTGTATGATTACCCTAGGGGAGTTTTTCGTCAACACAGGTGAGAAAGTCTCCTTGTAATCAATGTCTTCCTTCCGAGTGAATCTCTTAGCAACAAGACGAGCCTTATACTTTTTGACATTGCCCCTTGAATCCTGTTTGGTTTTAAATATCCATTTGCAACCAAGGAATTTCTTACCTTCAGGCAATTCGGCAAGTTCTCAAATGTCATCATCTACTATAGACTTCAACTCTTCTTGCATGACGTTAATCCACCTTTTAGGATTAGAACATTGTTTGACTTCATGAAAATATACAGAATCACTGTTAGTAGAAGCCCTAGAGTCAATTATGTAATGATTAACTAAAGACTTTTTGTATCATATTCTATTATTAATAAAGGCATGAGTTTTGGTTATTATACTTACTTTATATTAGTGCCAAATAACTAAGTATAATAATGTCCTTGGGTAGCTAGTTCTAATC
>JBBUKS010468885.1:0-17927 GCA_038050645.1 Hedychium gardnerianum
CCAATGTCCACACCATGGTTTGGAAAAGTGGTTGATTGTCCATATATTTTACATTGGGATTTCTTTCTCCAACAAGACTCAGTTAGATTCGGCTGCAGGGGGCTCTTTGATGATAAAGAGTTTGAATGAAGCATATGAACCGATTAACTAGGTAGTAACAAACCTTAATGAATGGTCAGAGAAATATTTCATGACTCCCCCATTAGAAATCTCTAAAATGCAAAGTTTAAAAGAAGGGTTAAGCATTAAAGAGGAGTTATATTAAGCAATTAGTAATGTTGAAAACCTTAGAGGAGGTAACATTCAATTCCAACAAAAAACATTCAGGAACTTAGATGATGAGTTGACCATTTCGACCAAATCAAATCATGAAGAGTATTGTAATGAGACTATATGGAGAAGTGGTGATGAATTTGAAGAAGCACATTTTCAACCATTAGAGGGTCTCATGGAGGCAAGCTTGATCTATGGAAAGTCAGATACTCTAGATGATGAGATTAAAGAGTATGAGTAAATCAAGATACTTGAATAAGGTCTCCCTGAACTTGAAGTCATGCCACTTCAAGTAGAACTAAAACCTCTTCCTTCTAATCTTAGATATGAATTTCTTGGGCTAAACTCTACATTTCTAGTGATTGTCAATGTAAGTTTGAATTAATATGAGAACAAAAGTTGCTTGGAGAGCTAAGCTTCCATAGGAAGGTGATCAGATACACCATCGATGATATTAAGGGAATTAGTCTCTCAGTGCATGCATAGAATTGTACTTGAAGATGATTATAAATGCTGAGTTGAACATCAAAGAAGGTCAAATCCTAACATAAAGGAAGTGGTTAGGAAAGAAGTGTTGAAGCTTCTAGATGCAGGAATTATTTACTCCATTTTCGATAGTGAATGGGTAAGCCCGGTGCATGTGGTTCTAAAGAAAGGAGGGATGATTGCGATTAAAAATAAGAACAATGAATTGATTCATACTCAGATAGTTATCGGACGTATATTCATCTACTATAGGAAGTTAAACAAAGAGACTAGGAAGGATTATTTTCCTCTTCTCTTCATTGATCAAATGCTTGAAAGGCTTTCCAAACACTTATATTTTTGCTATCTAGATGGGTCTTTCATATTTTTTCAAATTCCTACACATCCTCATGATCAAGAGAAGACCACTTTTACATGCCCGTACGAAACTTTTGCTTATAGAAGAATGCCTTTTGGCCTTTGTAATGCTCTTACTACTTTCCAACATTACATGATGACCTATCTTCTTAGATTTGATTGAAGACATAATGAATGTTTTCATGAATGACTTTTCTATATATGGAATTGACTTCAAGACATGCCTATCAAATCTTTCTAGAGTTTTACATAGTTATTTTGGTCCTTAATTGGGAGAAATGTCATTTTATGGTTAAAGAAGGAATTGTTCTGGGGCATAAGATTTCTTCACAAGGGATTGAAGTAGACAAGGCGAAAGTAGAAGTAATTGAGAAACATCCTCCTCCAGTAAATGTGAAGGGAGTGAGAAGTTTCTTAGAACATGCAGGATTCTACTGACGCTTCATAAAAGATCTTTCCAAGATCTCTAAACCTTTGACCAATTTATTACTAAAGGATACCAAATTCCACTTTGATCAAAATTATCTAGATGCTTTTGAAAGGATTAAAAGATCTTTGGTGACTTCTCCTATAATGCAAGCACCAGATTGGAAGCTCTCATTCGAAATTATGTGTGATGCAAGTGATTATGCTGTAGGAGCGGTGTTGGGACAAAGAAAGGACAAGAAAGTGTATGCCATACATTTTGCTAGTAAAACTCTAGACGATGCCTAGATCAACTATGCTACTATAGAAAAAGAATTACTAGCAGTTATCTTTGCATTTGATAAGTTCAAATCATATTTGGTAGGCTAAAAAGTGATAGTTTATACAGATTATGCAGTCATTCGATATTTACTCAGCAAGAAATATGTAAAACCATGGCTTATCAGATGGATATTGTTACTATAGGAATTTGATCTAGAAATTAGAGACAAGAAAGGGGCAAAAAATAAAATAGCAAACCATCTATCTAGAATATGTTAAGATGTACAAGGAAACATAAATAACCATTTTCCTATTGATGACTCCTTTCCAGATGAACATCTTTTATCCGTCACTAATATGAAAGTCCCATGGTATGCAGATTTTGTGAATTATCTTTCTTGTGATATTCTCCCACAAAATCTCACTTCTTAGCAAAGAAATAAAATATTCACAGATGTTAAGCATTACACATGGGATGGGCTCCTATTTTACAAGAAGTGTGGAGATACGATCTATCGAAGATGTGTACCTGAGGATGAAACCAAGCAAATCTTGCATCATTGTCATTCATCATCTTATGGTGGACACTCTAGAAATGGAAAGACAACAACTAAAGTTTTACAAGCTGGTTTCTTTTGGCCAAATTTATTTAAAGATGCACTGGAACACGTGCTATGTTGTGATCATTGTTAGAAAACAAGCAATATCACAAAGCAACATGAGATGCCTTTAAACTTTATCTTTGATATTGAACTCTTTAATGTTTGGGGAGTTGATTTTATAGGGACATTTCCTTCATCATGTGGAAATAATTACATTGTAGTTGCTGTAGATTATATTTCCAAATGGGTAGAAGTCATAGCCTCTCCTACTGATGATGCTAAAACTATCATTAAGATGTTCAAGAAGATAATCTTTCCCAAATTTGGAGTTCCTAGAGAAGTTATCAGTGATGGAGGTTCTCACTTTATTAAACGACAGGTTGAGAACTTACTTAAGAAATATGGAGTAAGCCATAAGATTACAACATCATATCATCCGTGGACAAGTGAGCAAGTAGAGATATCAAACAAAGAGATTATAGGAATTTTGGAAAAGACGGTTGATATGCGTAGATCATATATGCATTGTTTGTTGCACATCTACTTGTATTTTATTGATTATGATCTACATTATCGCACCCTATCTCATTATATTATCATATTTTTACTCTTTTAGTTCGTAGATCTGCTCTCTTTATATTTTGATTGATAGGACGTCATTTGGAGGTAAAATGGACATTGGAGCAAACTTAGGGAGCAAAGTCTAGCAAGCATGGTTGTGCCTCTTCAAGGCAAGGTTGTGCCATCTCAAGACAAGCAAGGTCGTGCCTCATAGGCATAGCCGTGCTTCATCAGCATGCCCTCATAGCATTTCCCACATGTAGGTCATGCCCAAAGGCACGGTTGTGCCCCCTCAGATGCTCCCTTCAGCAGGTTTTTCTAGAAGCTCCCACAGCTAGTCTGTGCCGAAAGGCACGATCGTGTCTTCTTCAGCCGTTGACTCTAGCATCTCCAGAGACTCCCATGACCAGGTCGTGCCAAAAGGCATGGTTGTGTCTTCTTTTAATCGTAACACTTGAAGAAATAGAAGCTTTCACTGCCAGGCCATGCCAAAAGGCATGACCGTGTCCCCTTCAAACAGTTACCCACAACTTGGTTTGTTTCCCTTGGGGATGACCGTGCTTGTTTCCTGGCATTCCCCACGGCATGGTTGTGCCTATAAGGCACAACCATGTGACGTTGGGACATGATCGTGGGGCCTATAAAAAGGGGTCAAGATTACCTTTTCAAGGGGAGGAAAGGTATCCCCTTTGTGGGAACCTACGAGGTCCATTTTCTTGACAATTTCCACGATCCGTCCACCTCCAGAGCAAAGATTTCATCCAAGAAGATCAGCAAAACATCAATAAGCATATCTTCTTCTCTAATAGGCTCAACCGAGATTGGTAAGGCATTTTGTGATCTTGGACCTTATTCTGTTTGTAAGAAACTTGGACTCAATGACCTTAAGCTGACCACCATGACATTGCAACTTGTGACCATTCATGTAGATATCCTATGGGAATTATTGAAGATGTGCCAGTAGAAGTAAGGGTCTTTATAGTCCCTACTAATTTTATGCTCCTAGATATGGGGGAAGACCCAAAAATCCCCATAATTTTGGGAAGGGCTTTCCTTGCTACGGCTGGAGCAGAGATAGACATTAAGAATTATAAACTTACATTGGTAGTAGGCAAGGAAAAAGTAGAATTTGATTTATCCAAAGCCTTTGACTCACTTGTTATTGTTAAGAAATTGTGTTGCAGGTTGGAAGGTCTCCAACTAGAAGAGAAGAAAGAACACCACCCTAACGATCGACCGCTAGACGAATCACCAAGTCCAACAAGAGAGGAGAAAAGGCTCAAAAGCAAAAATGGCAAATATATCATCCACAATGGAGGGGCATGCAACTCCTTCAAGGCAAAGACTCCAAGTTGACCCATGATAGGTGTTGAGCTTATGACTTTAAACGAGCACTTCTTGGGAGGCAAGCCAAGGGTTTATTTTTTTTTTCTATTTTTGTTTTTTGATTTCAGTTACTTCATTTCGTTCTTTACTTTAGTCTTCTTTTTGTTTTCTTTTTCAGGATTCACTCCTCCATGAGATGGCCGTGGGACTTGACATGGGCATGGAGGAGCTTTCGAAGAAAATTTGAAGTTTGCTCGTGCCCAAAAAGGCATGACCGTGCCTCAACAATGCACGGGCTAGAGACAACCACGACAGGGCCATGTGGTTTCACATGACCATGCCTCATGGAGGAATTGTGCCAGATCCAACTGCGGCAAGGTCGTGTAGTTTCACACGGCCATGCCTCATCCAGTGGAGCCACTAGATCAAGTTACGTCTTGGCAGTGTCTTTTGACACGGGTGCCCACAGAAGCATCTCCTTCAGCAAACTTCAACATGCTTGTGCCTTCGAACAACCTACTTCTAGAACATGCCACAGTGTGACTTTGTCTTTTGACATGGCTATGCCAATCCAGAGGAAGAAGCCAACCAGAAAAAGACACGACTGTATCCTATTTCACACGACTGTGGAAACAAAAGAAAGAAAAAAAAAATAGAAAATAGAAAACCTTGGTCATGTCAAATGATACAGCCGTGTGAAGACCTTTTGCAACAATAGAAGAAACCACACCTAGGTCGTTCCTTTTGGCACGACAGTGTGGTGTAATAATTTAGGTATTAAAATCCTAAGGCACGACCCATGCTTCTCATTCACATGGTCGTGCCTTACCTTTTCCACCCCTTCTTCTTCTCTTTTCTTCAAGAACTCCCCTTCTCTCTAAGATCTAAGCTCCTTCATTCCTCACCTCTCCTAGATCTCCTCTCCAAGATCCAACCTTTTCCCCTCCTCAATTCTTCTCCAATTTCTCCAAAGAAGAGGTCTGTCAATCCCTCTTCTTCAAGCCACCTCTTTTTTTGAAGTCCTCTCTTCAAGTTCCCAAGATCTCTCATCTCCTCCCTTATCCTTTCTTGATTTCTTTCCTAGATCTTTCGATATCTAGATCTTTGGATTTCAAGATTTCAAGATCTCTCCTCTCTTGCTTCCTCTTTCCCCATAAACAATAAATCACCCCTTTTCCCCTTGAGACCTTACAAGATGTTGAAGTGATTCTAACAAAGTGGTGGATCTAGAGAAGGAGATGATCTCGTGAAAGGAAAAAGGAAAAGCAAATGATAAAGGGAAGACCACTGACAAAGGGAAGTGCTAGGCACACGACGAAGGTAACAAGATTCCTATGGTATAATTTTTCACAATGATGAGCAAAAACCTAGATTTGATGTTCTTGTTACTCGTAGATTGATTTATACTCGTTACCTTGATAATTACACATTCGATGTCTTAGGAATTAGAAACGATGTGGATTGGATGATTAGCAATTTAGGGTGGAATAATTTGATGAGTCTTTGATACCCCACCTACCCTAGGATAACCTTGAATTCCTAAGCTCCATAGACGCTTACTTTGCTTCCGATAGCAATGATGTTGGGAAGATTAGCTTCCATTTAATGAATCATGACTATGAGTGGTCTCTTCTTGATTTCAATAATTATTTTGGTTTGCCTACCGATGTATCTCATGGGATTGATTGCTCCTTCAATAGTAAAATATTTTTGAGTGAAATTGTGGAGACATATTATCCCTATGATCCTTCATGTTCTAAGACCTCTTGTCTTCAGAACTCAGTTTTTCGCTACCTACATCGTATTATGAGTAAGACAATCTTTGGTCATAGTGATAGTGATGGTGTCATGAGGAAAACTGAGCTTTATTATTTTTGGGTAATTTTGAAGGAGGTTGAATTTGATTAGAGGTTCCATTTCCTTCATAACCTTGAGAGATTCGGTAAGCCATCTTTGGACACTATTGTATATGGGGGGCTAATTACACACATTGATGTGCACTTGAGGTGTTACTTATTTGGGTTAGATATCATACATGGTAACTCTAAAATCGATCTTTGCACGTGTATGGTAATGAAAATGATTTGTAATGAAGAGAGAGGGTTTGACTTTATAAGAAGGAATGGTTTCCCTCTTCTCTTACTTAACCCCCGAATGCACTACAATTAGAATTTCCACCAATTAGATAATTAAGGATGGCCCTATCGAACATGCCCCAACTTTTGTATATATGATGAAACCCTCTTCCTCTAGACATGAGCCGTCTAGACACTCTTTCGCTTAGTGCTTCATTCTATAAGCACCATTGGTCTTAGTGCTTTATTTCATAAGTACCAAAAATAAATAAATAAATAAATCTGGGATAAAAAATAGTTATCATGAGTGGAAAGTAAAAGTTACTCCTTTGAGACCGAGTTGGATTACTAGGAAATAACTATTATGTTTCTCTTGATCCGAGTTATCCTTTGAGACCTTGTGTAGTTTGAGAAGGATGAACCATATGTGTGGTAGGTAAATGTCTATCACCAAAAGTACTAGGAACACAGTTAGATAATGACTTGACTAGGCTTGGAGATAGATACTTGAAAAAATTAGGTCACTCATCGTACTAAGCACGGAGAACTTTTACTTAGGTCATTCTTAAATAATTCTTATATCATGCTCACCAATGAAACTATATGATAGGATTAACTTGACTCACTAGGGATTATGATACATTTTATTGTCACATGAATCTAGATTGCAAGTTTTTGCTTGAGGACAAGCAAAGGTTTAAGTATGGAGGTGTGATGTGCGTAGATTATATATGTTTTTAGGTATTATTTATTACACATCTACTTGTATTTAATTGATGATGATCTATATTTTCTCTCCTCATCTCATTATATTGTCATGCTTTTACTATTTTAGTCTGCTCTCTTTGTATTTTGATTGACAGAACGTCATTTGGAGCTAAAATTAAATAAAATGAACATTGGAGCAATCTTAGGGAGCAAAGTCCAGTAAGCATGGTCGTACATCTTTAAGGCACGACCATGCTATCTCAAGCCAAGTATGGTCATGCCTCATAAGCATGGTCGTGCTTCATCAGCAGCCTTTACAACATTTCCCAAAGGTAGGTCGTGCCCAAAGGCACGGTCATGCCCCTTCAGAAGCTCCTTTCAGCAGATTTTTAGAAGCTCCCATGGCTAGTCCGTGCCAAAAGGCACGACCGTGTCTTCTTCAACCGTGGACTCCATCATTTCCAGAGACTCTAATGACATGACATGCAAAAAGGCATGTCGTGTCTTCTTCCAATCATAACACTTGAAGAAACAAAAGCTTCCACGACCACGACCATGTCCCCTTCAAATAGTTACCCACGGCTAGGTTGTGCCCCTTGGGCATGACCATGCCTGTTTTCTAGCATTCCTCATGACATGATCTTGCCTCATAGACACAACCGTGTCACATTGGGACATGGTCGTGTGACATTGTTACACGATCGTGGGGCCTATAAAAAGGGGTCAAGATGCCCTTTTCAAGGGGAGGAAAGGTTTCCCCTTTGTGGGAACCTATGAGTTCCATTTTCTAGCCGATTTCCACGATCCATCTATCTCTAGAGAAAGATTTCATCCAAGAAGACTGACAGATAAGCATCTCTTCTTCTCTACTCTTTGAATTGATAGTAAGAATGCTTCATTTCTTGTCTCCTGATTGTATAATTCTTGCTATGGAGTAGATTTTAAAATTATAGGATGTAGGGAGTAATTGTGATTTGATTGTTGATGTATGAACTATGGATATGCTAATTTTCTTATTCTATGAAGTGTTTATGACTTGTTCCATGTATGTGATGATATGTTTATGTTTGATGGAATGTGTGTGTGAAGAGTAGGCATGTGGATATGAAGGATTGATACTTTGGATTGTATACCCGGAGAGACCTTAGTGATAGAGGGTAATCCTTTAACCAGATTTTTCAAAGTCATAGACCTAAAATTGGGGACAATTCTCCATAAAGGATTATATAATTAGAGTTTATTGGGATTTCACCATTCCAATGTTAAGAAGTGACTTGTGTAATTTAGATTATATACCAAGGGAGCCCTTAGTGATAGGGGTAATCCTTTAATCAGACTATCTATGTTACCTCTTCTACTTAATAGCATTAGAAGGTAATGGTGTAAACACTCTAGTGTGATCTTCATGGGGTTATACTAGTAATTTGGTTAGAATCTGATGTGCATCTTCTTGCATTCATTGATTGTGATCTACATTATCGCATCTAATTTTAACATATCGTCATGCTTTCACCCTATGTTGTTCAGAGATCTATTCATTGCATGTTTTCATTCATAGGACATGATTTAGAGCAAAAATGGAGCAAAAGCGAACATTGGGCAACTTTGGAGGAAAATCAGCAAACATGGTCGTGCCCCTGGGCACGACTATGTTCTTCAAAAGTTGACATGACCATTTCTTCAAAAGACATGACCATGTCTTTAAAATACAAGACTGTGTCTCCCAAGAGCCAGCCAAAGTCGCGCCCAGCAGACCTTAGCCAGGAGAGCACGACCGTGTCTCTACCCTAGCAAAACTCATGCCAAGGTTATGCCAGGAGGGCACGACCGTTCTTCAAAGGAAGAGCAGATCCATTTTCACGTCAGGGTCATGCCTAGAGGCACAATCGTGTACCAAGGTTAGGGCTTTACATGGCTCGGCCGTGCTTGAGAGGCACGGCCATGTGCCTTAGCCTCCGGCTTATACACGACATGGTTGTGTCTAGGGGCACGACCGTGCAACGGGAAAAGTAGGGCTCGTGTCCCTACCTTTAAAAGGGTTCTTCTTTCCCCTTTATAGGGGGGAGAAGGTTTTTTTTCTCTTGAGAACCCACTAGGTTTGGAGCCATCACCATATTTTGGAGTTCTACCGATGATCCGAGGCTGATTTCTCCATTCCATCCATCATCCAATGTAGGGGACCACTCCCAAAGATCCAAACCACAACTGGCTAAGATTTCTCTTCTCCTTTCTTTGGATTTGAGTTGTAGAATGTTTTGTTCATTGTCTTTGGATTTAATCTCTTTGTTTATGGAGTAGATACTCTTGATTCTAGGGTTAGGGATTAATTATTATGTGTGATTGATGTATGAACTATAGATATGTCATTTCCTTGTTTCTAAAAAATGCTTACTTCTTGTGTTGTGTGTGTTGTGCGTTGTACATGTTTGACAAAATATGTATGTGAGTAATACATGTAGATGTGAAGGATTTGTTCCTATTTTAATATGAATTCTGACCTGGATAACCGGGGAATCTTTAGTGATAGAGGATACCCAGGCAACCGTACTTACTATACCCTTAGTGACAAAGAGTATCGATTATTAACTACTTCCTGGTGTAATGATCTTGAAATAGGGACTAATCTTTTGCTACATAGGTACATGCATGGAGAATAAGGAGATGAACATGTTCTAGGGACATTATCTAGCATCATAGTGAAACTAAAAGCCTAGAATATTCTCACAAACCTTCTCAACTTTCTCAACCCTCTCAACTTTCCTCAATTCTCTAGCAATCAACACACACACTCTCTCTCTCCATCTCTCTTGTGTTCGTGACCTCAAACAAACTTCAATTGTCTGGATAACTTACTTTGCGAAGTTGACTAGTGCTTAATCAACAGTCCCTGTGGATTCGATAGTTTTATTACTGACGACATAACCATACACTTACGGTGACGTATCAAGTTTTTAGCGTTGTTGCCGAGGACTATAACGATTAACACTAGTTGATAAGTGATTTAGTTACTCTAGACACTTTTCTTTTTGATAATGAAATTTTGCATTTCATTTACTTGTGAATAGTTTTGTTTTTTTTATATACACATAGACCAAAAATATTACAATTTTCTTACTCACATATACATAACCCAAAAATTCTGTATTTTTCTTTTTGAAAGAAATCCTGATTTGGAACTTGCTCTTATATGCGCAGAACTACAGGAAATCTATTGCCTATTAATCTTGGGATTGACAAAATATTTAGAATAAGAAGAAATCTATAGATACATTTAGTAGAAGAGCAGAGTCAGACTGAAATGACAAACAAACCGCTAAAGGATTACGCAACCCCTTATACGAGAGGCCTTAGGTCTAGGATCACTAGACCTTCCATTAAAACCAACAATTTTGAGATCAAGCCAGCGGTAATATCTATGGTGCAACATAATCAGTATGAGGGTGAACCAAATGACGACCCCAACCAACTCTTAGAAACATTCTACGAGATATGTGATACTATGAAGATGAATGGAGTTGCAACAAAGGCTATCAGATTATTGTTGTTTGGATTCTTATTGAAGGATAGGGCAAAAACATGGCTACACTATTTTCCCCCCAACAACATCACATCATGGGAGTAATGCGAATAGGTCTTCTTGAAGATGTTCTATCCTCCAAGAAAAACTACACACATGAGGAATCTAATTGCTAGCTTCCGACAAAATGATGGGGAGTCCCTCTATGAAGCTTGGAACAAGTTTAAAGGACTTCTTTGACAATGCCCCATCATGGATTCTAAAAGTGGTTAATCATACACACTTTCTAAAATGGAATTAGTTATCAAACAAAGGTTTCCTTGGATTCCATAGTTGGCGGAACTTTAATGAACAAGGGTCGTGATGAAGCCGAAGAGATAATAGAAAGTGTGGCAATGAACCATCATCAGTGGGCGTCAGAGAGAAGCAACCCAACTAAGATATCCGGAATATATGGTGTAAATACTTTGGATCCAATCTCATCTAAGATGGATGCCTTCACCAAGAAGTTTGAATCTATGAATGTCAATCTGGTGAATGCGATAAGTACAAGTTGTGAGATATGTGGTGATTGGAGCACAAAAATAAGCATGCCAACTTGGAGCCATCTTTAAACAATTTGCTCAGATTGAAAAAGTGGATGCAATAGGCAATTTCAATTCGAGGCCTAACAACCCGTACTCCAACACCTACAACCCCGAATGGAGAAATCATCTAAACTTCTCATATCACAATAACAACTAAGAACAAGTGGGACAATCATTAAGCTTTCAACAAAATTCACAACCCTCAAAATTAGAAAAAATACTTGAGGAGATGTAAGATACTCAGTTGGAAATGAAAAATGACATTAAAAATCTTAGTAGGAGAATGGGCAACATTGAAAACTATTTGAAGATTCTTGATAATCAAGTAGCACAAATAGCTAGTACCTTCTCAAGACCACAAAGATCATTTTTAGGAAAGACAAAACAAAATCCAGTTGAGCACTACAATGTCATTGAACTAAGGAGCAGAAACACCTTGGCGTAACCCCAAGTGACTGTTACATCACAAGGGATCGAGCGTACTCCGATCGGAGAGTCAACTCCTTCCTCGTCGCCAAATGATCATATCCAAGAGGAAGTCGAGAACGACTAACTGATTGAGAGGAGCCCCATGGGTAGATATGTACCACCGATACCCTTCCCTCAACAGATTTTAAAAGCCAAGAAGGATGAAGAATTTGATAAGTTTTTGGAGAAAATCAAAGAACTATGCTCTGAGATCCCTCTTATAGACGCTCTGCAAAAAAATGCCAAATTTTCAAAATTTATGAAAGAAATTCTATCAACCAAACAAAACAAGGATGACAGTGAAATGGTAGCCCTAACTGAGGAGTGCAACACTCTCATATCAAATCAAATGTCTCCTAAGTTGAAGGATCCCAAGAGCTTCTCCATTCCCTGCACCATAGGGACAACTACTATTCAGAAAGCTTTTTGTGATTTAGGGTCTAGTGTTAGCCTAATGCCTCTATCTTTAATTTGGGATTGAAAGACTTGAAACTTACAACTCTGACACTATAACTGGTAGATCACTCTCACAGATATTCATTGGGTGTTCTAGAGGATGTGCCAATTAAGGTAGAGAACTTTATAGTCCCTAGCGACTTTGTAGTCCTAGAGATGGAGGAGGATTCTAAGATCCCCATCATCCTAGGAAGACCATTCTTGGCCACTACAGGAGCTATCTTTGACGTGAAAGATCATAAGCTCTCATTGGCACTGGGAGAGGATAGAGGTTGCTTTGATTTATCTAATGCCTCTTATACTCTACTTGTATCCGATGAATGTAACAGGTATGAAGAAGTCAAACAAGAAGAAATTTCTGAAGAGAAGGAAAAGCCACCAAAAGAATCAAACTCTGATGGCAAGAAAAAAAGGGTCAGACCCAAATCTGAAAAGTACATAATCTCAACGAAGGCTAGGATGGAGAGAGAGGTTCTGGGCCCAACTAGCCATTGAGGAGGGGAACATAACCCATTTAAGGTAAAGGCTTTGAGTTGAGCCAAATCAGGGGTCAAACTTGTGACCTTAAACAAGCGCTTCTTTGGAGGCAACCCAAGGGTTTACTGTAGATGTTATTTTTTATTTTTATTTGAGTCTTATTATTGTTTTTGTTTTCTTCTTTTCAGATGGATTGACCTACATGAGTTGGCCATGGATTGTCCACATGCGTGGAAGGTCGTCGGAGGAAGAAACACAAGCAGAGTAGAAAGTAGGGAAGAAAACAGAGGATGACCATGTCTCCCTAACACGATCGTGCCTCTTATCCTGGGAGATTCCATGGGCAGGTCATGCCAGGAGGGCACGATCATGTTGTGACCACAGAGAAAAACATGCACAAGCCATGCAAGGAGGGCATGACCATTTCATCGACACAGCAGTATACAAGGCACAACCATGTTTTTATCACCGGCCGTGTCTCTCCCCGTGTTTCTTTTCTTCTTCAAAAAAAAACTCATGGCACGGTCGTGTTATCTCGACACGGCTGTGTCAAGCAAACCACCAGATATCCAATGCAGGTCGTGCTTTTTTGGCACGATCGTGGGCGGTGATCCATGACCCCTATGAAGGTGAGTCATGGCCATGCCCGGGAGGTACGACCCTATCCTATTTTATTGACATATGGAGGAACGACCGTGTCTGGGAGACACAACCGTGTATTCAGGAATGTCTGGAGGTAAGGCATGGCCGTGCTTGAGGAACGACCGTGCTTGAGAGGCACGACCCTGTTTGAGAAGGAATGGAAGGCTAGATATGGCCGTGCATGGGAGGCACGACCGTGACCTTAATTTCTTCTAGAGTTGAGGCACGGTCGTGGCCTTGGCTCTGCTTGAGTCAAGGCATGACCGTTGATGTGCATAGATTATATATATTTTTATGCATTGTTTGATGCATATCTTCTTACTTTTCATTGACATAATCTACATTATCATACTTTATTTTATTATGTTATCATGATTTTTTATTTCATATCATACGAAGATCTACTCTTTGTATGTTTTCATTTATAGGATGTGTTTTGGAGAAAAACAAAACTTTTATGGAGAGAAAAGCAAAGCAGAGAGCATGACCAAAGCACAGGTCGTGCCTCACTAGGCACGGGCGTGCCTCTGATGTAGTAGAAGCTTAAGTCCTGGCCGTGCCTCCCAGACACAATCATGTGACTTATATGAAGGAGGCCAAGGCATGGCTGTGTCTCACAAACACGATCGTGTGTCAATCCTGGGCAAACCTGAAGCTTGGCCGTGTATCACAGACACGGCCGTGTCTCACTTGTAGTGCATCCTCAAATCTAGGTCGTGCCTCGCAGGAATGGCCATGCCTCCACCCATCAGAGCCTCAAGTTGTAGCCATGTCTCATAGACACGACCGTGTACTAGGATAGACATGGGTCATGCCCCATGCCTATAGAATGGGGGGGGGGGTTTGCCCCTTTCTCAAGGAAGATTGTTCTTCCTTTCTAGGGATAACACTAGGTCCTTCAACACTTCATCTTCTAGAGATTTATTTGACGATCTGAGATAGACTTCTCTGATTCATCATCATCCAAACAAATAGAGCACTCCCAAAGACCAAGACAACATCCGACTAAGCATTCTTTCCTCTTTCTTCTTGATTTGGGCTTGAATGTTTCTTTTGATGTCTTTGTATTTTCTTTCCTTACCTATGGAGTAGATCTCTTGTATTCTAGGGTTAGAGAGTAACTATGATGTGATTGATGATGTATGAACTATGGATATGCCAATTTCTCATTTCTGTGAGATGTTACCTCTTATGCTATATGTGTTGTGTCTTGTTCATGTTTAACAAAATGTGTATGTAGTTCTAGGATTCTGATTCTATGTTAAGGTTACTACTAGACTGGATAATCAAGAGATTCTTAGTGACAAAGAATTTTCATTCAATCGAACATTTGTGCCCTTAGTGACAGATATAGAGTTAAAAGACCTTGACATAGGAATTTACCCTAATTCATAGGAGGAGCATGGAGAATTAGGAGATGATCATGTTATAGGGACATTATCTAACATTATAGTGAAATCAAAAGCCTAGAATAGGTCCCCAAACCAACCTTCTCAATTCACTTCCCTCTCACTTGGACCTAGACCTTACAACTCTCTCTCTCTCTCCCAAACTTTTTCTCACACTTCTCTCTCTTAAGTTCACAAGTTCACAAATTTGATCAGTCTAGATAACTTCTTTCACAAAATCACTAGTGCCTTAATCCATAATTCTTGTGGATATGATAATCTTTTATATTACTGACGATGTTTCCTTGCACTTGCGGTACATAACAAGTTTTTGACGCTGTTGCCGGAGATTGTTTGAGATTAACATTAGTGATTAGTCATTTAGTTAGCCTAGACATTTTTTTTGTTAATAACAATTATATTTTATTTACTTGTGAATAGTTTCTTTTGTTCATATATAGATAATTCAAAAATATTTCAATTTGATTTTTACATATTACATAATCTAAAAATATTGTAATTTCATTTTTTCATACATATATAATTCAATTTTTTTTCCATTCTTGTTTCTTGCTTTAACACTATATTTTTTTCTTTCTCCTTACACAAAAACTTGATTCAGAGTTTGTTCTTATATGCTTAGAGTTGCAGATAATCTATTACAATTTGATCTAGTGATAGACAAAACTTTTAGAAGAAGAAGAAGAAATCTACAAAGCTATTCCGAAGAAGAGCAAGAACACATAGATATGGAAAACAAACCGCTCAAAGACTATGCAATATCTTATTCAAGGGGCCTCAGATCTAGTATCACAAGACCTACTATTGAGGCCAACAATTTTTAAATCAAGTCGGTGATAATCTCCATGGTACAACAAAATCAATATGGAGGTGGACCCAATGAAGATCCAAATCAACACTTGGAGACGTTCTATGAGATATGTGGTACTATAAAGATGAACAGAGTAGTAGAAGAGGCCATAAGATTACTATTATTTGGATTCTCACTAAGAGATGGAGACAAAACATGGTTAAATTCTCTACCTCCAAACAACATTACATCTTGGGAATAATGTGAACAAGCATTCTTGCAAAAGTTCTTTCCGCCAAGTAAGACAACACATATGAGAAATTTAATAGCTATCTTCAGACAATATGATGGGAAATCTCTTTGTGAAGCATGGGATCATTTCAAAGGACTTCCAAGACAATGCCCCCACTATGGACTTGAGAAGTGGCTAGTTATCCACACTTTCTACAATGGAATCAACTATAATACTAGGGTCTTTTTGGATTCCACAGCAGGTGGAGCTTTGATGAATAAGAGCTTAGATGAAGCAGAAGAAATTATAGAAAGTGTGGTTATGAATCATCATTAATGGGTATCGGAAAGAAGTAACCCAATTAAAATTCTAGAAATACATGTGGTTAACACTTTGGACTTAATCTATGCTAAGATGGATGTCATTACAAAAAGATTCGAAGCTATGAGTACCAATCAAGCAAATGCAATCAGTGCAAGCTGTGAAATATGTGGTGAAATGGAGCATGCAAAGGAAACTTGTTCACTCGGAGCCATAACTGCACAATTAGCTCAGATTGAACAAGTAGATGCAATTGAGAATTTCAACTCAAGACCATTCAACCCATATGCCAACACATACAACCCCGGATGGAGAAATCATCCAAATTTCTCCTATCGCAACAATAATCAAGAGCAAACGGGGCAGACATCAAATTTGCAGCAGACTTCATAACTCTCATGCTTGTATAAGTTAATTGAGGAAATGTGTGTCGATCAATTAGAAATGAAAAATAATATCAAGAAGCTTTGTGGGATGATGGATAATGTTGAAAATCACTTAAAGGTTCTAGATAATCAAGTGGCACAAATAGCTACAACTTCGTCGAGACAACAATGGTCATTCCCAAGAAATCAGAGAATAATCCAGTTGAGCATTGTAATGCCATTGAGCTAAGAAGCGGATGATCCTTGGGGCTACCCCAAGTGACTGCTACATCTGAAGGGATCGAGAGTACACCAATCAGAGAGTCAACTCCTTCTTCTACAAATCACGAGCACATCCAAAAAGAAGTTGAGAATGATAACTCGATTGAGACTAGCCCATAGGGTAGAACTGTACCACAAGTACCCTTCCCTCAACGGATTATAAGTGCGAAAAGGGATGAGGAATTCAACCAGTTTTTTAAGAAGATCAAGGAGATATGCATTGAGATTCCACTTATAGATTCCCTGCAGCAAATGCCCAAATTTGCCAAGTTTATGAGGAACATTCTTTCATCAAGGCGTAAGAAAGATGACATTTAAACAGTAGCCTTAACTACGGAATGCAACGCCTTACTATCAGACTTTATGCCTCCAAAGTTGAAAGATCCAGGAAGCTTCTCATTTCCTTGCACCATCGGCACTACTATTGAAAAAGCTTTTTGTGATTTGGAGTCTAGTGTTAGTCTCATGGCTCTTTCATTGTGTAATAATTTAGGACTGAAAAACTTGAAACTTACCACTATGACATTGGAACTAGCGGATCACTCCAATAGATACCCACTCGGTATTCTTGAGGATGTGTCAGTTAAGGTAGGGAACATCTTAGTCCCTACTGACTTTGTGGTCCTAGAGATTAATGAGGATTCTAAAATCCCAATCATTCTATGAAGACCATTCTTGGCCACTGCTAGAGCTATATTTGATATGAAATATCAAAAGCTCACATTGGCGATGGGACAGGACAAAGTATATTTTGATTTATCTAACTCCTCTTATACTATAATTGTATCTGATGATTGTAATAGGTACAATGAACTTAAACAAGTAGAGTCCAAGAAGAAGTCTCTAAAAGAGGTGGAGAAGCCACCAGAGGAACCACATTCTGATGGCAAAGGAAAAAGGGTTGGACCTAACCCTAAAAGGTATATCATCCTAGCAAAAGCTAGGATGGAAATATGAGGTCCAAGCCCAAAAGGCTATAGGGGAGGGGAGTATAACCCCTTCAAGGCCAAGGCTCCATGTTCAGCCATGTTAGGGGTCGAGCTAATGACTTTAAACAAGCGCTTCTTCGGAGGCAACCTAAGGGTTTACTTAGATGTAATTTTTGTTTCTTTATCTTTGTTAATAATTTTGTTAATAATTTTTTTTTGTAGGTTTAAAGGCCCACACGAGCTGACCATAGAGTTTCACAGGCGTGGAGGGCCAATGGAGGGAGAATAAGTAAAAAAGGGCCACATAATAAGAAGTGAGACCGGGGGTATTTTTACCCCACACGACCATGTTTGCCAACACACGCCCATGCCCCCCT
>JBBUKS010468994.1:0-17920 GCA_038050645.1 Hedychium gardnerianum
ATCAATTAATCCAAAACTATATTAGAATCTCAAATTAATCCTAAGAGCATGGTGAGATCAACTTCTAACCACAATCAACCAACATAATCCACCCATCCTAATTTAAATTAACCTAATGCTAAGCAATTGCATTCCTTTATCAAGCTATCCATTATATAGTGAAATCTATAGCATCACAAGGCATGAAAACTTGTTACCCTAAGATTTCCTTCTCGAAGTTGACTGCCAATAATCTGTGATGGCCGGAATAGCCCCAACTACACCGGAGATGACTGAAACAGCAGCTATAATCGATAAATAGATCAGAACATCAACTAAGAATTTAATCCAAAGGCTGAAATCAATCCACAATTAAGCTGAATACAGAGATAAAACACTTACCCAATAGCAAAACCTCTTAACAACCACCCACCACTGTTTTGGCAGCCACAAAAACTCCAAATTGATTCTTCTTCAACAATCTCCCACAGATTCGACAGCTTCCATTGACTCTGATAGTAACTGAAACACCCCCCGAGATAGTAGTACGTCACTGCTCAACCCACCAACAGAAAAGGGCAGCAAAAGCAAGGTGGTGGTGCTGCTGAGGATCCCCGTCGATTTGACCTCAACCGAAAGGCGACGACAGGACTGGGATGTCACTGATCTAGTCTCACGCAATCAGGCAGCATCAGCGGTTGATCGGGAGAGGAGCTCAGGTGACGAGGAAAATCGCTGGTAGCGGTGGGTCGGGAAAGGGAAGATCGAGAGGAATCAGAATTCAACCTCTACTGTTCCAGGTGGCCGACGATAATGAGCTCCTGTGTCACGCCTTGAGAGTATATTATCTATTAAAAAACAGACAACACCTCCCTTGTAACAATCACAAATTCTTGTTATATAATCATAAAACAAATAAATATTTATACCCCACTCGGGTATTCACATCCACATAGTGTAATAGATGATAAAAATACCCTACCCGAGTATGCACAACCTTGAAATGTATACAATGATATAACCAAAACAACATAAAGAATAAAAATGGTCTACACAACCAGAAAACTAAAACATACAATTGCGAGTCATCCCGGCTTATGACACCAAGTACACGATCAGAAATAAATTCGAAATCCAGATACAAATTAATTAATACAATACATGAGTATTAACCAAACGCAAAAGCTGAAACAAACCATCATAAAATGAAAATACATTGGAAGCTCGATGTGAAAGGGATGGCGGGGGCAGCATCCTCTAAGTGACCCAATCATAAACCTGCTAACAAGGAAACAATAATAGGAAGTAGGGGTGGTGAGTACAAAGGAATACTCAGCGGGTATAAGACAGATAGTGCATGAACAATAACAAGTACAGTAACTCAAAGATAATCAGGAATTCAAAGATATACATGAACACAAAGGTATAAAGTCTCACAGAAAGAATATACTCATCATCGTATGATAATACCCGTATGCCACTTCTATACACTCAACTACACATGGTATCAAGAGTAGTGCTAATAATACAGAATATGGGTATAGCATCACATGTGCATGTACCCTCAATAATCAAAATAAGTACAATATCTCCTATGCATGTACCATCAATAACCATCATAAGTACGACATCTCATATGCGTATATCGATAACAGTATCAGTAATTGGGGGTCTCGTATGTGGGAGCAACGCTCCACCACAGGGTATAAAAATGACCAAGACACCCAGCTCATCAACTGTGGAATGCGGGAGAAATACTCTACCACGATACTCGTACGCAATCCATAAATGTCAGGGTCCCTGTCTGCGGGAGAACGCTCTACCTCAAATGGCCTCGTGAGCAAACAGGAGGTAGCTATCTAGCTACGGGCTGCGGGAGAAATACTCTACCACATATGACCTCGTGGGCAACCAGGGTGTAACAACCCAAATAGTAGCATGTCTACGACTCAATCTACCAACTAAATGGGAGACATAGCCGGTAGCATACAATGCAACATCGAAATGCTACGACTCACTCAACCAACCTAATGGGAGACATAGCCGATAGCATACAGGTAATATCATGATACTACGGCTCACTCAACCAACTCAATGGGAGATATAGCCAATAGCATACATGCATCTCCGTGATGCCACGACTAGCTCACACCCGAAGGGAGCCCTAATCGCTAGCATATATGCATCATTGATGCTACGACTAGCTCACACCCAAAGGGAGCCCTAATCAGTAGCATACATGCATCATCGATGCTATGACTAGCTTACACTCGAAGGAAGCCCTGATCGCTAGTATACATGCATCATCGATGCTTAACTCACTCAACCAACTCAATGGGAGGCATAGTCGATAACATACATGCAACACCATAGTGGTAGGTAGACACGTAAATCTACCCTCACATGTCTAACTACGCAAATGTATTTAGCCATAACCAAGCAGACATACTAATCATACTACACGCCACACGCGTGTATATAACTACAATCAGATATGATAATCTCTATATGCAATATCAACCTCGGTACACATCATACACGTGTCCACAATAATAACTACATGGTATAAATGAAACATAAGCTATCACGTATGTATAAAATACACGCTACACGTGTGACTATCACTACATGATCATAAACATGTGATTTACAACACCCGCATGCATAAAACTACATGACATGGACTATCTGAATTACATGTGAGCAAACACACGCCACACGCGTGTTAAACAATTACATGATTATCCAATCATAAACATGATCCTATCATGCACACCATACATGTATACACTCTACAGATATTATAAACAAAGAGACTGTATCAGAATAAACCGAGTATCTCAAGGTATACGCATACAAGTATCAAAACTCATGTAACAATGTGAATAGAGTCAAGGTATCACAGCTATTATATCAATCTAAACATATCATGCACCAAATCCAATAACTATAAAAGAAATCAAGTAAGAAATACTCGCCTCCAAATAGGTCATGTCGAGTAATCCTCAAGTCCAGGTATCCGTCCCGAATCAATGTCCTGCGTCATAACAACCCAAATAAACATCAAGGTCTATCATAAAACATATAACTGAACTAAATCTCATACTAAATTAGAAAATCCTAATTGATTCATTCCATTTCCTTTCCTTTATCCCAAATTCACATAGGGTTTTATCATTCCAATTTAAAATACAAAACTCCTACATTCATGATCACTTAACCTAAGTATCACTAATTTCACAAAATAGGCAAATCCAATCCTTTAACCACATAACTCTACAATCAATTGTACCACATTTCTTCAATCCAAAACCAACATACCCCAAAATTAACAAAGCAAGTACCAACACCCAACTCAAATCTGAATTCAACCCTAATTTCCATCATGCATTTCAAGAAAACTAAGCAACCATGAAATCCAACTATACCAAACGAATCTACAACTATCTTATACAAATCAACACTAGTCAATAGATCTATTTCAACTCAAAGAATTCCAACTTGTACTAATACAAGAAATTCACTACTACATAATCAAAGCATACTACCATTTCTTCTACAAAATACAACCACATCCACACAAACAAAACTATACTACAATTCATATCTCAACATATTTATAAAATAAATTTACTACACACTTTATACTCATGCTACCACAATCACATTCAATATCAATAAACCTTACCTCCTTTACTGGTGGTAGCTACCGGAGCACATCCTAAAATGGCCGGAGATGGTCAAAAATACAAGAGGCTAAATCAAGATGATCAAAAACTCATCAGCAACAAATTCAAAGCCACACACCCCACAAAAAAATAAAAACCCAGATCTTACCTAAATCATTGACGACTGCGACTGGGTGGCCGGAGGTAAGGCAACTGGCCGGTAGCTGTCGGATCCAGTAGAGCAGTGAATGCTCTTAGAGCGAAGAGGGAATCTGAGGCCTAAACAACTTCTCTGTCGCTGCCTAGCCATGGCTGAGAATCGAATGAGAATCATTTAATGATCCAATCTTGAAGTAACAGAAATAATTCAAAGAAATCGAAAGCTTGATCTAGATTTGGCAAATTTTTGGTCATAACAGAGAGTTCAAGATCTCCAGAAGGGAATCAAGATTCCAAGATTGCGACTGGCAGTGATCAGAGCAAACTTGGTGGCGATGAAGACCGACCGGGAGTGGCAGCTTGTTGTTGCCAGTCGGATGTTTACAGAGGCGAAGTGACCTCGATTGATGGAGGATGGCTGCATCTAGCCGGAGTTGAGGAGATCCGGCGACGTCTACCCCTGATCGACGTCTGGCTATGGCAGAGAGTGAGGAGAGATCAAGAGGGGGAATTCAGTGACGGATTGGCAGCACCGGTTGTTGTGGTCTATGTCGCTGGCCAGAGCACTGGCCGTCGGTGGCCGGTGGCAGGAGGAGAGGTCGGTGACTGCTCGATGGAGGAGAAAAATCATGAGACTAAGGGCCGACATCTAGGGTTCAGCGATGGGAGAACGACGGTGGACGAGCAGTGCTGATGGTCGGCGAGCAGAGGTAGCAGCTTGATTGGGGGAAGAAGAAGATCGAGTGGGAGAATGGTTATCGCCGATTTTTGTCGAGTGAGGAGAGGAGAAGAAACTTAGGGTTATGTTCAAATACTTGGGCAAATTAAAACAATCAACTCCTCATTTTAATAGTAACTTCCTCAAACAATTGATATAAATTCGGTTTAACCCTCGAAAAATTTCCAAATATTTCTATAAGGTTATTTCTTAATTTTCCTTTATTATTTTAATATTTTCCTTTATTTCTTAATTAATATTTGAAGTCATGTACATAACAAGGAGAATGACACGAGCACATAGAAACTGATTTCGTGTGATTTCGAGCACCCTAGGTCATTCAATCAATTTCAGAGGATTTTTTTCTTTTTTTATATTCTTTTTGAATCTGCAATGAATCCTTGATTCGTTGCAGATTTGGCAACGAATCCAAAAATTTGTTACAGATTTGGCAACGAATTCATGTTTTCATAGCCAAATCTGCAACGATTTTCTAAATTTGTTGTCAAATTTGGCGACGAATCCGGGATTCATTGCAGATTCAAAAAGAAAAAAATCCTCCGAAATTGGTTGAATGACCTAGGGTGCTCGGAATCACACAAAATCAGTTCCTATGTGCTCGTGTCATTCTACTTGTTACGTACACTACCTCAAATATTAATTTTGTACCCATTATTTATTTTTCATAATTAAATTAATTATATTGAATTCAATTACCTAATAATAACTTAGTTAAAAGAATACAATATATATATATATATATACATACATATATATTAAATGGAGTTTGATTAAAAAAGTTAGGTCGAATGCGTGTTAAAAAATTACTGGTCTCAGTATTTTGGGAAAAATTAATATTTGAGGTCGTGTGCATAATAAGGAGAACGACATGAGAACATAGAAACTGGTTTCGTGTGATTCCGAGCAACCTAGGTCATTCAACCAATTTCTGATATTTTTTATATATTCTTTTTGAATCTACAACGAATCCTGGATTCATTGCAGATTTGGCAACGAATCTATAAATTCAGTACAGATTTGGCAATGAAAACGTGAATTCATTTTCATTTCTGCAATGAATTTCTAGATTCATTGCCAAATCTGTAATGAATCCCGGATTCGTTGCAGATTAAAAAAGAATATAAATCTTTTGAAATTGATTGAATGACCTAGGGTACTCAGAATCACACGAAACTAGTTCTTATATGCTCGTGTCATTCTCCTTGTTATGTACATGACCTCAAATATTAATTTTATACCCATTATTATTTTTTCCATAATTAAATTAATTATATTGAATTCAATTACATAATAATAACTTAGTTAAAACAGAATACAATAAATATGAATATATATTAAAAAAGTTAGATCAAATGTTTATTAAAATATTACTAGTCTAAGTATTTTGGGCAAAATGAATATTTGAGGTCATGTGCATACCAAGGAGAATGACACGAGCACATAGAAACTGATTTTGTGTTATTCCGAGCACCCTTGTTCATTCAACTAATTTTCCAGGATTTTTTTCCTTTTTTTTATATTCTTTTTGAATCTGTAATAAATCCTAGATTCGTTACAAATTTGGCAATGAATCCAGAAATTCGTTGCAGATTTGACAACAAAAACATGAATTCGTTGCCATATCTATAATGAATTTATGGATTCGTTGCCAAATCTGCAACGAATCCCGGATTCGTTGCCAAATCTGCAACGAATCCCCGATTTGTTATAGATTCAAAAAGAATATCAATATTCTGAAATTGATTGAATGACCTAGGTTCCTATATGCTCATGTCATTCTCCTTGTTATGTACACGACCTCAAATATTATTTTTGTACCCATTATTTTTTTCCATAATTAAATTAATTATATTGAATTCAATTACCTAATAATGACTTAGTTAAAATAATACAATAAATATGTATATATATTAATCAAGAGCTTGATTAAAAAAGTTAGGTCGAATGCGTGTTAAAAAATTACTGGTGTCAGTATTTTGGACAAAATTAATATTTGAGGTCGTGTGCATAACAAGGAGAATGACATGAGTATATAGAAACTGGTTTCGTGTGATTCCAAGCACCCTAGCTCATTCAACCAATTTTCGAGAATTTTTTTCTTTTTTTTATATTCTTTTTGAATTTACAACGAATCCTGGATTAAGGTTTGAGTTTATTTTTAATCTTAATTTATAACTTAGATTCTATTAGTTATGTACCTGTTCTAACTTTATAATATATGTTTATATTATATCTAATTAAGATTTAAATTTTTCATAGGAGAGATATGATCTATTACTATCATAGAGAAGTTTAGGTGCTAGCGATGATAATGAGGGATCTGAGCTGTCTGTTAATAATAATTTGGATTTATGGCTGAAGGCGAGTGGTGAAGTGAAAGGGGAAGGATATTGGGTATGGGTTCTATGAGTAGAATCCATAGGCCTGCTCGTACATCTTCTTCTACCCAACCAGCAGTAACGGCACAGATTCATAGCTTAACTGAAGAGGTTACTCATTTGAATGACATAATATTAGAAAGGGATCACCAAATGATAGAAAGAGATCAACACTACAGAGATATAGATCAACAAATGATCGAAATGCGCCAACAACAAGAGCTTATTATGAGACATTTTCAGTTAACCTCCACTCCAAGTCATATTCCTCCCTGTACTGGTGATGATGCTGGCGATGACGATGATGATGATTCTTGATGATTTTGTATGAATTTTTGTAATTAGTATTTTTAAATTTATTATTTTATTATGTTTTTGAATTCTTCATTTTTTTATTTTTGATTAGTACTTTTATCTTTGTTTTGAATAGGATTGGTAAGGCCAAGAAAGGTGGTCCTTGAATATCTATGTTCGAAGAAGTCTTTACAAATTTAATTTTGTGTTAATTTATAGGATTTTTTTTTGTTAAAAATGATACCGCCAATAATTTACTAGTTTATCTTGTAAAAGACATATATAGAGTGTCAAAAAGAGTGGGGTCAACTCCACCTTGTAAAATGTCAACAGATGAATCAAAATTATAGGACCAAGTGTTGATACAAGTGTTGATACATTTTTAAGAAATATTTTTTACGATCCAATTAATGACTAAAATGATACTTAAATATATAAACATCTTGAAAATCCTAAATCATGTGAATCAATAATGTAATTGAACCAAATCCGAATCTTTAATTTAGCTTTACAAATCCTAAATCACATGAACCAAAAATATAATTGAATCAAACCCAAACTATCTAATTTTAATCTATTGTAACTTATCCAAATCAACCTAAATCAATTAATTTGGTTCAACTCCAACTTATCCAATTTAATTTAAATTCCAGTCTAGTTTATTTACAAACAAGATTTAATCACTTCATAATGTTAGATTTTTTTAAGATATAACAATATAGTCCTCCATGACTTACTCGGACATCCCATCAACTACTTTACATTTAGTCTCCATGACCTATCAAGACTTCCCATCAACTGTTTGACATCTATTCCTCTATGCCTTGTTAGGAATTTTCATCAACTGCTTGATACTTAGTCCTCCATGATTTATTAGAGCTTTTCATGAACTATATGACATCTAGTCCTACAAAAACCTATATAGGTTAACCAAATTAAGCATAAATAAAGTTAACAAATATTCTAACTTAACCATGTAGAACCAGCATGGAAGATCAAATTGAAATAATATAACACTTAATTCAATATGACAAGACTTAGATAAAAATAAATAAATAGATTCTTATTATATAGCTCTTTTCCATGAAGCTTTCGGAGGTAGAGAAACCTATTAATAAGAATCGTGAAGTTAAGAACAATAATAAAAAATGTATGACAACTTAAAGAGAATAAGAAATTTACAAGCAGGTTGCCATTGATCTTTGCAGAGCACGAGTTCAACACGTCAATACAATGAGAATAGGAGCACTTAGAAGAGCATTCAAAGAATGAATTGATGAAAAATCAATGTCTTGAGCCTCCTTTTATATAGAACAGTCGAACATTGATTTTACACTCTTTCGATCGTCTAAAGCATGTGGACTTGGTTGCAAACTTTATTTGCATTGATAATGATTCAGCGGACTCTGATCGTTTCGATCGTCTAAAGCATGGTCAAATGCCTATCTTGACAATCTCTTTCAGATCGCTAGATCATGCCTACTCCAGTCGCCTGGAAGTTTCTTTGGTCGATCATACACCGAGGTCACCCACACCTCATTATGGTCGCCTTGAATTTCTCGCTTGTGCAGCTAGAACTTATCTTCAATTGGTCGCTTAAATCCCATTCGATTGCCTGGAACACAAAGTAGCTTTCTACGATGTAAAGTTAGTGCACAAAGAGTATTCACATAAGTTTAGGATTTCGAACAACACGTACCTGTTGCTCGAAATTCAACTTACTTGCTTGGTACGTCCAGAACTTTACCTTTGCCAAGTTCTCAGCTCCCAATTGATACACCTGGACTT
This sequence comes from Hedychium gardnerianum, assembly GCA_038050645.1. Classification (NCBI taxonomy): domain Eukaryota; kingdom Viridiplantae; phylum Streptophyta; class Magnoliopsida; order Zingiberales; family Zingiberaceae; genus Hedychium; species Hedychium gardnerianum. The sequence continues at coordinate 9,006 of JBBUKS010468994.1, forward strand.
CCACCGCCAAGTCTTCAGCTCCCAGCTGATCCTCTTGGACTTCCACCACCTAATTTCCAACTACATCTTCCATTGTTTGATTCCCAATTAGGTCTTTGATAACCAACATTTTGGCATGTTATTTTGCTTTCATACATTGCATTTTAACCGTCTCATATGCTTAATTTCTTATTCTTATCATGCTTTATGAGTAAAGGGTTATTTTGAGCTTTAATTCAAATCCTCTCTAATTGATAACTTTTTAACTAAAATTTGAGTATATCTTATTTTGTAGGGCATCAAGGGAGCAAATAAGGGCATCAACCATACAAACAAGGGCATCAACTAGAAAACAACGAGTAGACAGCAGGGAACACGACATGGCCATGTCCCCTGTCATGGACTAGTCGTGTCCCACACTGGAGCGTGCTCGAAAGTCTCCCATATCTGCCAACATGGCATGGTCGTGCCCTTGGGCACAACCATGATGCGTAATAGCACTAGGTCACTTAAGCAACCGGTTTAGCTAGTAGGAGGGGGCATTCCATTCCATATTAGATCTCCATCTTCTCCAACTTCATTGGGAGCTCACCTCATCCTCTCCCATTTGGGAGAGGTGCCATTCCATCCTCCATCGACCATCGACAACCATCCATCTCCATCCTTCAAGAGGAAGAGACGAGTGTGGGGTTCCCATCATCATCTCTATCTCATCGGCGACCATGCCTTCATCCACCTCAAGAGGAGGAAAGGGGGTTTCCTTCCTCATCAAAGAGCCACCATCCACCGAGGAGAAGAGTCAAAAAGGGGGTTCCCATCATTCTCTCCTTCACCATTGTCCACCAAAGCTTAGGGGTTCCTAGCTCCGGGCCACATCCATTCATCAATTGTCCATGAACTTTGGGGTTCCAAGTTCCGCATACAATTCCATCGAGCTCACGGGGCTCCAACGCTCATTTGGCCTCACGCATCCCGATTAGAGAAGGGGAAGCTTCTTCATTATACGTGACACTTAGTTTAATTTAGTTTTATGCTTGCAACATGTTTGATTAAATTCCTCTTACATTGTGCTTACTTTTGTTAATGCATTTTAGTATGTTTAATTTCCTGCAATGTTTTGCTTCTTTGAATGCTTTACATCTATGTTATTCATTTGGATGCAAGCAGATTAGGTTAGATTAGAATGCTTTACTTTATGCTTTCTTTAATTCTCTTGCAATCATAGTTTAGATTAGATTAGGATGCTTTTCATATGGTAGTCTTAGCAATGAATCCAAAACGAACCCCCATTTACAACATCAAAACCCAAAACCCCCAAAAGCAACTTAATCCTGAGTTTAACATTCATCGACTACATTCCTTGAGAGAGACAACTTGAGTCATCCCTATACTATATTAGTGTAGAGGGGTTCGATAAATTGAATTTATAACTATAGTATGACATACGCATCATCAAATTCTTGTGTCATTACCAGGGATTATTAGCAGAGTTTGATAATCTTAGGATTGTTTTCTATTTTTCTATTTTATTTTTCTCAATGGCAATTTTTTTAGTATCTCTGATTACCCTCAAATTTTAGAGGTTGATGCAAATGGGCGTGGAGATCAATACTCACCACTTTGCCGTGAATAGCGGCCTATTTAGACCAAATTCCATCGTTAAGACCACCCTTTTCAATTTTTAAAATTTTTTATTTTATGTTTAGGTTTATTTTCACTTACTTTTACTCTTGTGCTGATCGCAAAAATTCTAAAATTGTTTAGGCCTTTTAATTCTCTTGTATCCATCTATTTTGTCTTGTTTGTTTTCTATCTCTTTTGATCTTGTTTGTTTCAGTGTTTTAATGTAAGACTAGGAGACTTCTACTTGTACACAGGAATTCTTATTCTAAACAACTTGGAGGCTTTAATGAAGCATATGTTTATGGTGTCGAGCATCGTAGAATAGGAAGTAGATTGGATGAGATAACTTCTATTGTCTCACAGCTTAGTGCCATGAATTAATATTCAATGTCAACTATGCAACCTTAGTGCTACTAGCTTGAACCTTAGCACTATCAGGCCCATCAGCAGGATAGGTTTGATTCATTTTCCAATACCTATAATTCGGGTTGGAGAGATGATATAAATCTTAGGTATGAGGATGTACAACAATAAATTATTGAGCAACCTCAGTACCGTAATCAGAGTGAGAGCAGGTTTGACAAGATAGTTTCTATTGTAAGATGGCTTAGAATGAACCAATATTAATAGCCAAATATACCTCTTCCAGTAGGGCCACTTGGATTTTGAAATGACTTGAGGCCTAGCAAATCACAATTGTTCCAACAAGTCGAGTCAACTTCCTGAGAGACATGCCAAGAATTCAATGTAGAAATCCCTACTCCCATTTAGACAGAAACCTCAGTGCAAAAACTAGAATATCTTGTGCAGTAGATGACAACCCATAATCATTAATCCCAACAGCGAACTGATGCATCGAAATAGTATTTGAAGATGTAGATGGACCAACTTACATCATCTTTTAGCTAGCTATAAGCATAAGACTCCAGTCAGCATTCCTCAGAGACCATTCCTAATATTATTGATGTGCTTGAGGAGATGAATTATAAAATTTGTGATAAGCTTGTATCTGATTATGCTACTCTACATGACTCCTCTAATTCTTTATGTTGGGATGATGAAGTTGCTAATGTTGCAGATTTTGATGATATGAATGTTACATGCTAAACTTATGATGAAACTATAAATGTTACAAATATTGAGGATGATAATGTTGGTGAGTTGTTTAATACTTCTACTTGTGATATTGTTATAGATGTGCAGTGAAGGAAATGCCCACCAATTTTTTTTTCAGTTGTGCAACTACCTGAATTAGAGTTTAAGCCCTTTCTTGATGACTTGAAGGATGTATACCTAGAAAAGGATGAACAATTTCTAGTTGTTATTGCTTAGAATCTTCAAACTGATTAGTAGAAGGAAATATTAAATGCTATGAGGCAGCAAAAAGAAGCTATTGAATGGACACTTGAAGGTATACTTGGGGTAGCAAACAAAAATGATGGGTTGATTTCCACATGAGTGAGGGATAGCTGGAGGATCCCAGATTGGACACTCACATTTTAGCTAAATTCTCTAAAATTTATGCTGAAGAAGGCCCTGACATCAAATATAATAATCTAGCTCCTAGAGTGGATACTCCAATTAAACCATTTTCTCCCACTAGGGAGAACTTTCAAGAGGTTGATGGTTGAGGGATCGCTGCATAAGAACACTGACCACATGAAAAAGACGCTCACCTCACCATGAATCATTCCATTCCCATCTCTTATATTAAAGTTGAATGATTTTCAACCCACTAGGGAGAATTTTTTTTGGACTACTCTACTCCCATCCTGGCTGCTACTACTGAATCGCCTTCAACCGCCAAGAATTTAGTGGAATTCATTTATTTTTGCTTTTCTTTGTCTTTATGTCTACTTGTTTGCTTTTCTTCGCTTTCTTGATTTTCACTTTATTTGGTCTTGTTTGCATCTCCTTGTGTAGTTCCTCATAATGCTTTGAAAATTGTAAAAGCTAGTTAAGTTTGACCGGCGAGTTTTGGATTCCTTGGCATGATTGGATACTTGACTTGCATATATGATCACTAGTGTGGTGATGGACTATATCTTGATAAATTAAGCTTGATAATTCATATTACCTAGTGAGGATCAAAGCCATATTTATTCTTTATCTTCTTTGGTGTATGAATTACACTTATGATATTTGACACTCTAGAACTTGCTTTGATTCTTTTTGAGATTACAGTAACATAAGTTTGCATGAATGTGATGAAGGCAATCTTTCTTGTCTATCTTTTGGTTTCCCCCCTTATTTTTCTATTATTACTAGTTGAACATTTCACCTAATAATTTCATGGTTCATTGTATTTTCCTTATCATATCTTCTCATTATCAGTATATTGTCATTGTCATATCTTTATTGATTTTTTGTTTCCTTATCATGCGATGAGAGTATTGGGTGATTTCAAGATGAATTACCTTGTTTGGGATGGATAAGTTTTATGTGTGGGGGGAAGAACTATGTGAAGAAAACTGATCTAGAGCGAAACACGGGCATGCCGTGTTGGGGAACACGATTGTGTCTCACTTTATTTTTTTTTAAAAAATCCCCTGTGAAAAAAATGAAAAGAAGAAAAAAAATTAAAATGTTGTATCCTTGTATGATGTGTGATTGATAAACAAGAAGGGACATTACATAGATGGTCTCCAGAGTTTCTTGTGTTAGTAGCGATAAATTTTCGAAAAGATTGATGTGTTCATTGGGCATTGTTGTTGGGAGACCCTCACGAGTTAAGAGCTTTATGAAGATATGCATTTTGGAGATGTTACAAGTGGTTTGTTTGTGTATCACATTGAGAATGTATAAGGGAAATTGAGTATTGAAAGTTTGGGTGAGCTTTTGTGCATATTATTTGATTGTAATCATCATGTTGATAATTTCAATTCTCCCAAATTCTCTTTGGTTCTTTTGCTTTACCTATCTTGTTTGTTTCTCTTGGTTTCTTTTTGGGCTCCATTATGATTTGTAACAAGTCCTTCTGATTTATGCAAGCATATGTTTACAGTAGTGGAGAAATAGAAAATAAGCAAAGCATATGATACTACAATGTCATAAGCTGCATTGAGTGGAACTCCACCTTCGTATATGCTTATGAGAGCAAGAGTGAGAACTACTTATCTTGTGAGACTCTATCATGCATAGTTTATTTAGGTTGATTAAAATCATCATGCTTGTTAACTTGTGTAGGAAATGAGTCCATGAATGCCTTGATCCTTAAAAACTTGACGGTTCTAAGTAATTACCTTTTATGATCCTTGAGATATTGATAGGGGATTGATAGGAAGATGAGTTATTGGTTATTTTCTAATTTTGTTTATTTACCGGAGATGTGCAAAAATAAGTGTAAGGAATTTTATAGCCAACATTTTGACATGTTATTTTGCCTTCATACTTTGTATTCTAACCCTCTCATATGCTTAATTTCTTATTTTTATCATGTTTTTATGAGTAAAAGGTTATTTTGAGTTTTAATTCAAGTCCTCTATAACTTATAGCCTTATTACTAAAATTTGAGTATATTGTATATTGTAAGGCATCAAGGGAGCAAACAAGGGTATCAACTAGTAAACAAGGAGTCCATAGCAGGGAACATGGCCTGGTCATATCCCACACTGGAGTGTGCTAAGAAGTCCCCCACATAGGCCAACACGATCTAGCCTTGCCCTTGGGCATGGATGTGTCGCGTAGGAGAGATAGGCCACTTAAGCAACTGATTTAACTTGTAGGAGGAGGGCATTCCATTACAAATCAGATCTCCATCTTCTCCCAACTCCATCGACAGCTCACCTCACCCTCTCCCAGTTGGGAGAGGTGCCATTCCATCCTCCATCCATCATCAGCAGCCATCCATCTCCATCTTTTGAGAGGAAGAGATGAGTGTGGGGTTCCCATCATCATTTCCATCTCACCATTGGCCACGTCTTCATCCACTTCAAAAGGAAGAAAGGGGGTTCCCTTCCTCATCGGAGAGCCACCATCCATCGAGGAGAAGATTCGAAAAGGGGGTTCCCATTGTTCTCTCCTCCCCATTTGTCCACCAAAGCTTAGGGGTTCTTAGTTCCGGGCCACATCCATCCATCGATTGTCCGCAAACTTTGGGGCTCCAAGTTTCGCGTACAACTCCAACAAACTCGCAGGGTTCTAGCGCTCATTCCGCCTCACCCATCCCGATTGGAGAAAGGAGAAGCTCCTCCATTATCTTTGACACTTAGTTTAGTTTTATGCTTATAACATGTTTGATCAAATTTCTCTTACATTGTGCTTACTTTTGTTAATGCATTTTAGTATGTTTAATTTCCTGTAATGTTTTGCTTTTCTAAATGCTTTATGTCTATGTTATTCATTTGGATGCAATTAGATTAGTTTAGATTAGAATGTTTTACTTTATGCTTTCTTTAATTCCCTTGCAATCATAGTTTAGATTATATTAGGATACTTTTCATTTGGTAGTAATGTATTGAATTCAACATGAATCCCCATTTACAACACAAAAACCCAAAACCCCACAAATAACTTAGTCCTGAGATTACTATTCACCGACTACATTCTTTGAGAGAGATGACCTGAATCATCCCTATACTGTATTAGTGTAGAGGAGTTTCGTAAATTGAATTTATTATCATAATACAATATACCCGTTATTAGTCTTGTCGTTGCCTAGTTTTCAACAAGGACTTGTTGTTACCTATTTCTTAACTAGGACTTGCATTCTATCAAGTCACTTACACCTGCATACTTGACAACATTGTTAGATCACAAACCAATCTAACCTTAAACTTATCGTACATCAAAATATAGGTTTGATGTGGTGCTCCTTGTACTAACAATCTCTCCCTTTTTGATGTGTGAAAACTAAATTAAAATTAGTAAAACAATAGCTTAAGAATTTAAAATATGCACTTATCCGTGATAAAACTTAAGAAAGATATACAATCATAGATTAATGCATTAAGTTAAAATTTTAAAATTCTTTCCTGAATATAAATTCTCCCTCTGAATATAATCTAGATAACTTTTATTATATATCAAGAATTTTTTTTAATTTTAAACTTTTTTCTTAACTTTAAACTCTATTTTTTTTATCTCCCCTTTTCATACATCAAAAATAGGAAAGAAAAATTAAGTTAAGAAATAACTTTTTAAAGGCATTTTAAGTAAACTTACTCTTTTAAAGTCAAATGTAAGTAATAGCTTTCAAATTAAAATTAGTAAATTTTGAAGTAAAAATTAAGTAAGCTTCAATTAAGAAGTATGGTAGACTTGAAATCAAAGAAGCTTAAAATATTCTAAGTAAGCTTTTAAAATAAATCAAATAACCAAATTATAGTTTAAGTCAAATAGATAAACTTTAAGTAAGCTTAAATAGGAAATACGTAGGCCTAAGTGATGAAGTAAACATGAACTAAGTAAGATAAGCTTGAAATAAAGTAAGGTAAGCTTAAGTAGAAAAAGAAAGAAACTTGAAATGAAGTAAAATCAACAATGGTACTCATAACTTGAAATTAAAAAGTAATCAAACAAGTATGTTGGCATAAAAATTGAACAAAAAATAAAGACAATATTTAAATAAGTAAGCATTAAAGCATTAAAGTAAGCATGTAAGCAATTAAGCAATGTAAACATGTAGATAAATATCAACAACTGAAGTTAAGAAATCACTAATTAATTGAAATACATAAGTATAATCACAAATAATCACTAAGTCCTATAGGCGAAGTCGTCGATCTTGACCAAGTTCTTTTAAAACTCATCATATCGATCAATGTTTACTGCTTGGGTACAATAAACAAGCCTAGATAAGTGACAATAATTTATATTTCTATGAAATCACTACAATTATTAGTAAAAATCTTCCTACTTAAATATGCATAGGTATGAATGTTTGTTAACTATATTTAATTCTAAGTTTCTCAAAAGGAAACCTAGGGTCTAGACTGGGAAGTTAGGAGGAACTAGCCTTAGTAACACTGAGTTACACTTAGGTCTATACACTAGTAGAATTTTATTGATAGACTTCGAATATTCAATAAAGTAATAAATAGATAAATACCGAAGTAGACACACATTGATGTACGTAGATTATATATATTTTTAGGCATTGTTTGTTGCACATATACTTGCATTTCACTGATTATGATCTACATTATCCCACCCTATTTTATTATATTGTCATGCCTTTACTCCTTTAATTCGGAGATCTGCTCTCTTTGTATTTTGATTGACATGATGCAATTTGGAGCGAAAATGGGCATTGAAGCATGCTCGGAGGGAAAGTAGCTAAGCATAGTCATGCCTCATAAGCATGACCAGGCCTTATCAAGCCAAGCAAGGTCGTGCCTCAAAGGTACAATCGTGTTTCTCCAGCAAGTACCACAACACAACCATGCCCTTTCAGAAGGAGCTCCCAGCATTCCAGCAAGAGACATGGCCCGACCGTGCCTTTCTTTCAACCATGCCCCTAGCAAATCCAGCAACCCCCACGGCCAGTCCGTACTCAAGGGGCACAAATGTGTCTTTCTCCTGGGGTTTCTCATGGCACAACCATGTGGCATTGTTCCATGGCCATGTGAGGCACCTATATAAGGGGAACGAGATCCCCTTTTCAAGGGGAGGAGAGGCTCCCCTTCATGGGAACCTACTAGGTCCATTTTTGATTAGATTTCAATGATTCGTCCACCTTCGGAGCTTGGATTTTATCCAAAGACAATGATATCATCTCGATAAGTAATTCTTCCTCTCTATTCTCCATTGGATTGTAAGAATGCTTCTCTTCTTATCTTTGGGTTGTAATTTCCTTGTTATGGAGTATATCTCCCGGATTCTAAGATGTAAAAAGTAGTTTTGATGTGATGTTCATGTATAAACTATGGATTTTCCAGTTTCCTTGTTCAATGACATGTTTATGGCTTGTTCCATGTGTGTGATGTCTTGTTTGTGTTTGATTGAATGTGTGTGAAGTGTATGCATATGGATGTGAACGATTGGTCACTATGTAAATGAGAGGCTTTAGATTGTATGACTGGAAGCTTTTAGTGACAAAGGTGATGTGTGTAGATTATATATATTTTTATGTATTATTTGACATACATCTTCTTACATTTCATTGACATGATCTACATTATCGCACCTCATTTTATTATGTTATCATGCTTTTTACTTTATATCGTTCGAAGATCTGCTCTTTGCATATTTTCATGTACAGGATGCGTTTTGAAGTAAAACAAAACTTTTATGGAGAGCAAAGAAGAAAGCAGAGCAGGAAGCAGAGCAGCCAGGAAAAACCCTAGCTGTGCCTTCCAGGCATGACCAAGGCA